>JAVFBX010034190.1:0-17792 GCA_034783855.1 Mopalia kennerleyi | reverse complement strand
CTTTACCAGCAACTGTATCACTTACCCTAACTTAGCATTAGATTGAACGGGAGGGCGATAACCATGAATAATATGTGACACCCATGGTTTTTTTATTACCGTAAGTAATATTATCAGAGGAATTCTTATGTGCCAACTATTGGATGTTGCAATTAAACTGAATTTTTTTTTTTTAAACAACATATTGCTTTATTTCATAGCGAGTATATCCCCTAGAATTCTGTTGACAATGTTTTTCTTCTGTGTAATCAACCAATAACCTCATCAAGTAAATACGTTCCCTTTGCATTCATTCTTACACAAAATCGTATTCGATAGCTGATAAGTTTTTCATGTAAGTGTATTTCTGTGTGCCTCTAGTGACGCAAAAGATGCTCTGAAAAACACAAAAAGAACATTCAAAGTCGAGCTCCTCCAATCAGGCACTAGATGTGATACAGTTGGATGAGTAGTTCATTGCACACATCTGGTCACTGTATCGCACTGTGAAGGTAACATAACCTTCCTGTTCTCTCGTTACCATCTACGATAAAAGACGCGGAGGGTTTGAGATTGTTGCCCTGGTGCTTTCAGAGCTAAGGGTCAACATGGAGCCGATCTATAATTTTTTGTATAAATTTTTGTGTCTTTTAGCCGATCTACTTGTGTCGTTTTTGTGTTCCTCTATGTGTCCTGTCTTGTCTCTTTTGTGTTGTCAGTGACGTCGAGGTTGGTTTCCTTCACTCATTGGGCTGGCACGCAGTCATGGGAGTGAAACAACCTTTTATAAAGTACGAGGTTAAACCCCAATCAAACAGGATTGGGCGATTCAAAACTTATTTGAGCGTGACGTATAGTTAGTTACAGCCAATTGATGAGTCATAATAAACTTGTACTGTACTCCCGAACGTGGGTGTAAACAATTAACCGCTACACCCCTAACATCCAGATGTAAAGATGTCTGTTTTTTACACCAGATTTGTTTTTTCGAATCCCTCGTTTAATTCTCCAGGTGTCTCTTTCGAAAACAGTTCACACCAGATTTTAAAACAACACCTGAGTCATAGGTCCGTTAACAGCCTGTTGTCAAATCGTACTTAAACACGACTAACGTGAAAAAATTGCAGAGTTCACTTGCTTTCGTTTTGTTCCACAGGTAGTTTCATTTGATTCTACCAATTAAGGATTCACGCAACTGGTGTATTCGTGAGCGAATATTTCGCCCAGGTCATGGCGATATAAAAATTAATAACAATTCGTAGTAAAGCCATAGTTATTTTTATGTTTTGCCAGCCTGGTATGTTGACTGTATAAGGTTATGTTTTTTTCACGCCCACAGTACCCGTACACAGATTATCAAACTCAGCTAATCATGTTTTATTAAGGATAACTTAAACGAATAAAAAGTAATTTGTTCAAGTGCATGAGTTGATGATGGTCTAATAAAGCTTGGTCAAACATGTTATTTTTATTCCATCCTGAAGGAATCAAACTGTAGAGCCTCTGTTAGTTCTGTGTAAATGGTGCGTGATCATTTGTAACCGAGATCTCTTTAAAAACGCCTTAAATAGCTGGCTAGGACTATCCCATGTCGCTAACTCAGCTCATCATATTCACAGACATGAACAAGTTGTGTACAGAGCTGTTGGTTTTCGCTGGGAATCTCCAAGAGACATAGTATACTTTATTGATCGAGTTATTATCGTTAATGTTGACGTCTCTCCAACAATTCTATTGTTTGGCTTCGATCGACAAATTGTTGATGTTTTGGTATTGGAATTAGCGGAACCAGAGTGTTGTATGAATTGCGTCTATCCCAGTCCCCTAAAAGAACAAACAGAAGAGTACTTTGACATACATTTGCTTTAGTAAACGAATATAAACTATAACCGGTATTACAATTATCATGAGTGAAGATTATTAGCTTATACAGTTTAAAACTGTAGTTAATAATCTAAAACTATAAGAACCAGCAGCTAGTGTTTCAGCATTTGTTACACCACCATACACTCCTGGTGGAAATTTCAGAAAAAGTTTTAATTTTCCACGTGGTGATCCATTGTCGAGATTGAAGGGTGTTTTTCGCTTGAACCCAACTTTGAATGGATTCCATTCTTTTACAAATTACTTAATAAGCCGTTACTTCCTTTTGGCGATAGGCAAACAGATATAGATAATACATCTGTGACATGGGCTGCATATATCCACAATTAAAAAAGGCAGGGGGTAACCTCAGAAATCACCCTAAAGTGGCTAATTTGAGTGCGTATAACTTGAAAAGGAACGGAGGTACAAGACACTTGAGGCCATGTTCTTACAATTTGGGAAAAAGAAGTAAGAATAATTAGTTTCAGCTCTATTGACGTTTTCAATACCAATTTATCAGCTTCCAAAATTAGAAAAAACACATTCGCTCATTTTCACAAGCTTTTTGAGCAAGAGGCTGTATATCTCGGAAACGTAGTGTCGTATGGCGCTCATCTTTTGTGTGTGTTGATTTTTCACACAATGGGTTTCATCAAAATCTGAGATGGTCGAGCGGGAACTTTTTAGAAAACTGGATGATTTGACACGGAATGACCGCTAACCATTTTGTTCCCAATTTGTCAACGGCAAAAGAAAATAGCCAGGCTTTTTGACATTCGAAACGTCAGGATAACTTTAGGCTCAAAATGGAACAATCTACGTCGAAAAGTTACAACAATACAATTACTGGAATAAAACATATAATTAGTCTCAGTCAACATGTAAGCAGGCAGTTTATTACCTTCTCTTTTGTATAATAATAGTACACTAGTATTGTTATCTCGAATACCAACGCAGCACTACATGCTCTATAACGGAGGTTCAACACAGGTCTAACATGATGTAAATTACAGATGAAAATCAGTAATAGCACATGACCTGAAGGTCGACCTATAATATAATTTATATATATTCCTGAAGCACTGAAGACTTATACCTGATATGAATGAACATGTTTATTAAAAATAACGCAGACAAAAAATTATAATTTTAATTAAAATTTCGATGATTTCGGAACTATAAAGCATTAAAATCGTGACAGTGTCATTCTCATTTTCTTCGACTTTATTAATAAAGGTCTCCGAATATCGATTTGTAGATAATAACTCAAAGTATGTAACCATTAGACATTGCTAATAGGAAATTAATGCTTCTCGTTTTATTTAATATCAATAACCACTCAAGTTGTTTAAACAGTATCATATATCTTTAAAAAATGGAAATCGGAGTTGTCTAATAGGCTATAAAGCCTATAATAACGCCTTTCCCAGGTTTATATAACGTGGAAAGAATAATTTATTTTCAAAAGCTTCGTTTTAATGTAGTCACGTTATCGGCTCAAATATGTCTGACAAACAGGTATGTCACAGTCCGTCTCTACAGTTATATATTCAAATATATCGTATCAGTTGAGTGCTGGCAACCTGTGTGTATATTGTAACCTTAAAATAGCTGGTTTTCAACACAAAGGAGTCTGGGTCCATAATAACAACCAGAGGTTTGATGAACCAACTGGTGTGAAAACATCTCAATACCATCTTCAACAAATTGATCAGATGAAGTCAGCCAATCAAGCTTTTAGTCAGCAGCCATAACTATAGACGCGGAAGAGACGTGGTCAATGTTAACCACCTACAATCATTACTCATCAGACAATTAATTTTCTCCTGTTTGTTTGACTTTGTCCACTCCGGGTTTCTAGAAGTTAACTTGTCAGCTGTACAAAGGAAATCACACAGCATTGTGTGGTGTCTCATCATCAAAGATTGCGTGTTATACTGATAGTGTATTACACAGTTTCCACATAGCTAGACAATACAGCCCATCTCTGTCAGGTCAAGTTAATCCCAATTGGCTTCCGAGTTAAACAGGTCTGTTCGTCACGTACCCTGATTAGCTAATTTAATCGAGTCTTTAGTTTAACGCCACTCTAATACGTATCTCCCCAAATAACGGCAATACTGCCTTCCATGATTTAATTATCTCCCTTTGAAAATAACTATCAGTTTGTACCTCCAATGAAAAAGAAAACAAAGAGGGTATTTTTAAGAAAGAGTTATCTTATCTTGACGACTTTCGGCTATTTTTAGCTTTTCGTTGACTGTATCATCTAATGCTCTCTGTACATGCAGTCATCACGGCAGATGTGTATAGTTTTGTTAAAACATGACGACACCCATCGATATGACGAAACAAGAATTCAAACCATATGTTCTCCTAGCTGTCTGCAATCATTTGAATAAATGGATGAAATCCATGTTTGGCTACCAATTATTTCTGTTTGTGTGCTTGGTGTTTTACGTCGTATTTCGATTATTGCACACATATGGCGACGGTATATCACTACAGCTATATCTTGAATATTGATTGCAGATATATCTGACCAGACACCAATTGCATTAAGCGGACACCAGACAAACCTATAATTGATGTTACTAGAATGATGTAAGTTACATAAAGAATCCACCCCTTCTATCTAGCGACTAGGGACGTTTGTTAAAGCAGGTTTAATACAGTTTGATCGGATATGTCATAACGACTAAATGCGACTGGTCAGAACGGATCGCCATGGTAACTATGATTTACATTTTAAAGGTTATACCAACTCTGCTTATCCGTGTAAGCAGAAATGATATAGACCCCGCGTGTTCGGATTGCTGTTCTAATTGACCAACAGGGTATTTATGACGGCGACGCCACGATCTTGAGCGGTTTTGTTGCGCTTGTAGGTGTCAGTTTCTAGATGAAACGTCTCTCACGTCGTCGTGTTATCAGTGGAGGATTATTGATAGCCTGTGTACATGTCAGAAGACAGGCCGTTGTCTACTATATGTCAGCCTCGTTCTGACAATGAGATCAGCGTTTCTGACAGAGACTTAAACTAATGCTGTCTATTTGACGTCTTTGTCTGGTTTCTACAATCGACGTAGGCCTACACTGAAAAAATAATACCTCTCCCAGCCGTATAGTTCTGAGAATTGATATGCATAGAAGCCGATATCTCCATTCCACAAGCACTAGGGTCGCATTATATATGTTTTCTTCCTAGAAATTGACAAAGAGCTAGAAGGAAATGACTTAAAAGACAGCACAACACTTCACATCTTTTGGTTGGGTCAGTGTGACCTTTTTCTGGTGCAGTACACCCATGGTCCATTTATAAGTTATGTACCAATCGAAAACCCTCGACATAATAGGATTGTGAAAGGTAGTTCTCCTAAAATAGCTAAGTATTTTAAATGTAACTAAAATGGTTGACATTGTAAATAAATAAAATAGCTAGTCGTTTTCTTTCTGTAAGAATGACTATGCTTCAGCGTACCCCAGTGGGCCGGAATGCATGTTTTATCTATAAGCTGTAGGCATGGAGTTGGTGGTTCTTGGGAGATTCAAATGCCCAAAGCTTCCTCGATTTGCTTGAATTGAAGATGTGTTGCCACCTATAGCTTCGTCCTTTTCCAACCATTTTAATTTTCCATAACAAATAAGATAAAATGTATTTGAGAGAGTAGGTAAACGAATGCGATGCCTCAACTGTGGGTCAGTGGTAAGCACTGTCCACTAATGGTCCTCCTTCAACGTAGAGAACATTTAGTTATTTTTGCATCAAACAAAAAGTCAATTAACAATTGTTTTGATTATTTTCCTGTACTGCATTGCATGTAAAAAACTGATAATTGAATAGAATTTACTCTCTTTAGCCTACTACGATGTGCCGTTCACAGGATCGAGTCCGTTTGTCGACCCTCAAGTGTATGAGTGAGTCACACAATGTGGTTCCGGTAGTCGCGGGGGTGATTTTACGAGGTTTCCTTCCAGTTGTCCACGGTAATTTGGTAAGCAACAGTGCTAATTAGACTATCAGTCGCCAAATAAGTGAAATACCCTTGAGTACGACGTTCAACCCCAATAAAACAAACAAACAATACTATTTAGATTGTTTGTCTTTTATGGGATTTGACGTGCCGTTCTTAGGGTTATTTAACTCCCATGACGACGTGCCAGCCCAATAATCTATCACCTCTTACACTTGAAACAGAGACAAGCCAGGACAAAACAGGTCAATCACAGGAGGCAATACAATGAACTCACAAACAGGGCAACTGGCACCTGCTGGTTGATCTATTTGATCAATCAGTCATCAACAGTTAATCAACAAAGACCCCATATTCGATAGTCATGTATATTGATATTGCTCGTCAAAGCTCGTCTAATTCCGTTGAACTTAATTTTAGTATAACGTCTATTTTGATATACTAATGATTATTTGGACGTTAATGTTAGAGACACATGAACTATATCTCGACAATATTGATCTCAGTGTAAAGACCATGCGCTTCTGTATTCTAACTTTAGTGTTTGGGTTAGTAAATTCCTTATTAATTCGTTACAAGTTTTGTGCGGAACAGGTCATTTCGTCAACATTGTAGGTCTACGGGTAAGCCATGTGAACAACATACTTTGTGTCCCTCTAATAAAAGATCTTAAATTTGAAATCTTCCGCATTCAGATTGACACTATTTGTGTCAAACACATGACATAAAATCAATTATTGTCAATTTGCTAGTTTATTTTTTGGCCTACCCCATTAGCTCACCCAACGTTTCATTGTGCTTTGGTTGTCACCTTTAATCCACAGTAAACTTTGTTCTCCCGAAATAGGCCGTCTAAAGAAAACGATTCACCACAGATTTAAATTGGATGCCGGGAATTGTCAATAAATTACCTCTTTATTGCATACGTTTTTTTCACAGTTTCAGTTTTATTGGACTATCGATTTATTCATTCAAAGCTGTCAGTTGATTCACGATGCTGTGCTTCAGAGGACAGCATTGATAAAGGATTGTTTCTGTTAAACTGCTTTTGTGAATCTTCTCTGTTCATGTGATTTATTGGGCACAATAGAATAACTGTTCTCTTTATAGTCAACGTAAATATGTGTGCATCATACGAAACCCACAGTCTAGTCCAGTAACAGAAGAGAAGATAGGATTCCTTCCATAGTTCTGAGTGGATATGAATAGAAACTTACACACATATGTCACATTATATAGATGCTTGAAAAAAATACAGAACTAAAGGCGTATTTATAATTTGGTTCTTCAAGTAATGGCGTCTTAGGCAGACGCGCCTTGTGTAGCCATGGTGTTGGTCTTTACGGTCTGAGTTTCACTTGAGAAATAACCCCATCAGTTCGCTCAGACAGGAGGAAAAATAAATGTTTTTATGTCTCGTACGCCTTGTTCACGTACGAGAGTTCATCATAGCCTTTAGTGGTTATCCATGGGTAACGACTGTGACTACGCCATTTTCATCCTAATCGTTTATTTGAATAGCAGTTACAATTCTCGGTTTCAAAAATACTCTTTACCTTGTTAGCTCACTGCTGGAACTAATTTCCAGTTCTTAAGCAGAATTTGATGTCTTCTATTGTGTTTTCTTTTCAGTGAAAAATATGACAAAAATAACACGTACTCTTTCTGTCCCACTATTTTCTTAATTTAAATGAATAAGCAATATGTTGCTTCTTAGTTGTTGGTTGTCTGGTTGGGTGATTGATTTGCTGATTAGTAGATTGAGAGATTAATAATCCCGTATTCAAGGCTTTTTCACGTTTATGACGAAGATGTAAGCGGTACATAATAAACAAACTAAAGTAGAAAATTTGAAGTATATGTTGGGATATTAATGTCTCTGCAGTGCTATGTATAACTGGGTTTGGACATACTACCCTTAGCCAGTTATCAGATAATTTCATTTTGTCATTTCTTTTCATTAATTTTTCCGGTCTTATTCTTAATTGCTGTGAGTTAATTTATTTAATTTGTTAAATCAAAATAATATAAACTTTATTGAAATCCATTCTTATTCGTTTTGTTTTATTATTTAAATTGTTTGTTTATTTTTGTTTAAACTAAAAAAAAATAATTAACATGTTTTCAGCTGAATGTCTACTTCAGCAAACTGTCCGTGGTTTGACAGTCCTTGTTTTATTCCCAGTGGAGATATTAGTATTTTCCTTGGACTGATGAGTGATGTTTTATCCCCTTACAGCTTATTGCATGGGCCTTTGAATAAACACATCGAATGCAAAAATCACCAGACTTCTAGTAGCATGACATAAATGAATAAATGAATAATAATCCGCTTTGCCTGTATGTGGCGGTTTTTCATCAAGGCACATTAATATAGATGTCTTAAGAACAGCCGTCATCGTGAGGCCAGATATATAACAGATACATCGGTTTAGTATTCAGCAGAACAATGTAAGAACTGAAGGTCTGTGACCCAATAACTTTACTTTATATGAAATCGGTATTACATCATAGTGTGTCTGGTGACTAGAATACTGATTAGGATAAAATAAACGTTTCCCTTTTCAATAAATCAGGAAAGATATTATGTCTGGTAACTTGAATACTGATTAAGAAAAAATAAACGTTTCCCTTTTCAATAACTCAGGAAAGATATATCTGGTAACTAGAATACTGATTAAGAAAAAATAAACATTTCCCTTTTTAATAACTAAGGAAAGATATTATAGACACTGTAAGCACGACCATTACAACAAATATTGTAGAAGACAGGTCTTTTTTTAGCCAGTAAATGAGTTGAACAGCAGTATAAGCATATATAATAAGCGATTAATCCAACAGTAAAATTTTGACAATGCAGAGCATTGGGTGAAATGATCTATAACTATATATGATACATATACCTGGTAACCTGTGACTCGAGTTCGATTTCCGATGGAGTACACTTTTCTGCCGCTACAATACATTTCTGTTTTTAAAATTGTATCACACTGTCGCAGGGATGTCAAGCGATACGAGACTATAAATCATCTCATGTTCTATAGGTAAACTCCTAGATACAAGTTTTTAAATAGATCTTAATCTCGAGTTGTTATGAGTGACATATCGAGAGAAGGTAATGATCATACACATGGTGTAGAATAGATCAACCTGTAAACTGGTATTTTAAAGAAATAGATATTAAGCATTACATGTCCGCTAAGGAGAATGCGGGTCACAAGTTATCTGATACAGAGGGGACTTTGGCCTTAACCAGAAGGCCCTTTGTAGGACCTGCCTTGAAATATTACAGGGTGATTGTCGTGTTTCCGCATGTGAGCTGATTCTGAACCTTGACCTAAACTATAATTGTGCACATTCTATCGGACTCATACACTTGAAGTGATAGGCTTATGAAGATAAAGGGAAAGACAACTGTTTTTCGACCTAAACTTGTTGTTTTTATTGCATATTTTCAAAGACAACCATCCGTATTGCACTTGCATAGCCGTTAACTAGCATAGCCGTTAATTATTTAATTTAAAAAGCGGAGCTGACGTCATTGTTACAAACACGGTAGTTATATCGTCTAGTCATGGCTGTCCCTTATTGCCTGCACTGGTTGATGCTTTCATATAAAGCAAAAGTGAGGTTTCGTCTCAAAGCGAAACAACAACAACAAAAATACGCTTGAACATATTAACCTAGTACGAAAAACCGGATGCTAAAAGCATGTGTTACTGAAAGATCTATTTTGATATGTATAAAACAGATTAACATTGCGCTTGGATGACCAGGCTAGTGTATATGCCGTGTTGTCACAGATGCCTTCCAATACATACACAAGCAAACGGACACGCTGGTGACCAATGGTGTTTTCGAACAATGACCTCAGTCCCGCCTGTTAAATTAACTATTTAACGGCTATGTTTACTCGAGTGCTATAGTGCAATACAGATGTTCGTCTTTGAAAATATGCAATAAAAATAATAAGTTTAGGTCGAAAACAGTTCTTTCCCTTTAATACCGTATATCAACACAAAGAATAATAAATCAGCTTACCTATACCGATAATAAACAATTTTGTGATTTATTTCACGCTTAGTTAGGAGCCATTGAAATAGCAGGTACATATTTTTAGTTGATTCCGCCATTTTGTATTTGCTAGTATGTTGCGGCGAGTAGTGTGACGTGAGTTGAGCTTGTATCTCGTCTCTCACAGGAGACCACATAAATATTATTGAATTTAGGCAAACACGTTTGACGTCCTTTGCTTCCATTTAGTTTCCGTAACGAAGTTTTGCGCAAAACAATTTGCGCACCGTTCAAACAAAACTTCAGAACGAATTTAACGATTTACTTACTTTAAACTACCAGGCTGTGAAGTCAGCGTATTTAGCAATAATTGTCTTACCTCAGAAAACCTTTGCCAGCTAGGCTCATTGACCTGTACATCACCCTACTTGAATCGAACGCGTGGTTTTAGTTTAACTGTGGAAAGGTCTTTGTCGTTTTAAGTATCTTTTTGTATGCACCCGCTTCAAGTAAGGCGATGCAAAGGTCACTGAGCCTAAGTGGTAAAGATTCTCTCAGACACAAACACTTTCAAACTCTTGCGATAGAAAATGAGTGCTAAATACGTTGACTTCACAGCATTGCAGTTTTAAGAGGGTAAATCGCTTAATTCGTTCTGTAGTTTTGTTTTAACGATGTGCAAAGTGTTCAGGACAGAACCGCGATACGGAAATTGAATCGAAGGAAAGGACGTCAAGGTACTGTCAATATCCAAATAATAAATATCAAAACGTCGACGGCCTTTGTAAAATGACTTGTGTAGGGACAGTGTAGCTGTCACGTCTACAAGTCTAAATGGTGCAATTTACAGTAGACAGTGCTACAATGCCTCTGAAATCTAAATATTTGATATTAAGCATGCGTAAAAAAATGGAAGCAAATCACGAGGCTAAACCTTTTGCCCTCAGCACAACTCTTAATTAGCTGGTAAAATTGGCCATTGAGTTCGAAGGAGGTGAAATCCGGTTTTAGAGCAGTACAGCATTCTCTACGGTACCTCTTTAAAAAAAACCCACATTTTCGTCGCCTTCTCTATTTTGATGTCAGGAGGAAAGTCGCTACGTTATGAATGTTTATTTATTTAGTTCGTTTTGTTTTTTGTTGTTGTTGCAAGAGAGTGTTCTAGTGCCGTCTCTGTTGGCCACGTGGAAAACAATGTATAGCGCTACAAGCCACTTTAAAATGTAAAGATTTCTACACGCACACCAAATACATGCGTAGTGTGGGAAAAAGAATACCAACTCGAGCATGTGTTATAATGATACATTTCACACAGGCTCTCGTCGTATCACCTCTATCAGTACCAGATTCTAATAACACACAGTGCTTTGCCATTTCTGATGGGAGTATACAAATTGCCAACAACAGGTGCAAATTTTTTTCTTTTATTCAGATCTATTTAATATTAATAAGTTTTTTAAACTGACATTTATAATGTATATCAATTTACATGTTTGTATTTATCCTTATCCTCCAAATAATGAAATCAATGTGTTTCAAATTAAAATAATACTAAAGTAGATTTCAGTCATATATGTTAACAAAATGTATCGTTTATAATTGAACACTTTCATGTAAAAGTATTAATACTTTATAAACAGATATGTATGTAAAAAAAATATAGCATGTTGTAATTGTCCATGAAAAGCGTATTATACACCCTTTTACTTGTTGAATGTACCAACGTCAGAACTTTCGTTATTTTGCAATAAAAAATAGTATACAGATGGGTATCATTTTTGAATAATGTAGCCGCCTCCCACTCCTACTACTCCACCTAACGATGCCAGCATAATGTGAAAACCAGTGTCAACGGAATCTTCACTGCTGTAATCTACGGCTGAGCGTGAGTTGCATATAGATGTACATGGCCTAACCATAAACTGAGACGTATTAAGCCAAAATATTATCCTGAAAGACATCGTATAGAGCTGAAGACAAATAAAACACTTTTATCACCCCATAGTTTACGTATTTGACAAACCTACGTATTTTTTTATCCATATGCCTATATTAATGCCATGGAATAATTCGACTTTCAGAATTATGACGCAGAAAGTTCGTTGGGTATAAGCATTGTCTGTTGTGATTATTTGTAAGAAAATCTGCGATAGTGGAGATGTTAAAATAATCCTTTTCTCGAAAATAGACACATCGCCTACGAACTGCTATATGCAGGACATGAAATAATCCGAATGAAGTAATCCCTTTACAAAGCTATCGTAACCCCATTAGCTATTTCAAATAGGTCATACCTCTTAGAAATGCAACGTAATTCCGCTGCTGATAAAGTCTTTTGTAAAATGATGCTTTGAAGGAATTCAAAGAAATAGTCTTTACGTAAGCAGCGGAGATGTAGAATGATTGCCAGAGAGAAGGGGAACCCAAATAGTGCAAAGCGCATGATACAGCTGATATATATCTCAAATCTGCAAACACCAGATAAGAGAATATTTTGAACCATCCATAAGAACCAGGATTCAAACCCATTTCTGTTCCGGACGAACAAAATGCTGGAAATGAAATTATAAATGTATTTATATGGAGACAAATACCTATCCCTAAGGTTTGACTATAAAATCAAGATATTCTATGGGATTACCAGTATTAAACGAAAATGTTCCAACCTTCGTTTAACCCTTGTTTAACATTTACATATTGCAAAAGTGGGTGTGGGACTTCAAGACTCAAGCATTAAGATTGACATATTTAGTTAAAGCCTTTTATGTCGTAAAAGGCAAACTGAAAAATTTTCCACATTTTCCAGTTGTGTTCGTGCGACAATATACTAACGTCCTAAATAACATTTAGTACAGCGAAAAATACGCCATAACTGAAAACGTTATCCAAATGACCAAACCACGGGTTTGATACAAAACTTTAGTAAAAAATTTCACATTTTACGGTTGTAAAATGATAATATGCTATCGCTATGCAAGTGAAATAACCTTACGGTATAGCTGCCATCGCACTGATACTGGTGGTAGGAGTAGAGTATCTCTGATTACACTCTATTCCCGGTGGATATTTTGTGTTATGTTACCCATGTATTTCGAATCAATAAAATACTACATTTCTTTATTTATTTCCCTTTATTATATCGTTCAAAAGGGTATTTTGTTTATATAGCGCTATTTTGTGTTCTATACTGATGTAACGCGAACCAATTAAATCCTACATCAATGGATGTGACTGGTAGGGTATTTCACTTATAAATGTATGATGACTTTTCTGTGTTGATGTTTAGTGGAAAACCATGGTGGTACCTGATAAATACCAGCCGCGACATACGCACTCATCGGAAAACTTTTAACCATCGTGTCATAAGAAGGTCTCGATGCTATGAGCGA
The DNA here is from genome assembly GCA_034783855.1 of Mopalia kennerleyi. Lineage (NCBI taxonomy): Eukaryota > Metazoa > Mollusca > Polyplacophora > Chitonida > Mopaliidae > Mopalia > Mopalia kennerleyi. The sequence goes on along the minus strand of JAVFBX010034190.1, from coordinate 4,570 downwards.
CACACAGAGGAGCAGTCAACAATATAAACCTATCTATTGTTCCACAAGTAATCCCTAAGTTGATCGCAATTGTCATGACGACACAATACCTTCAGTACTGGTCGCCATCAGAATGAAGATGAACTTGGCTTAAATCCGCTTGTGGAACACACAACAGAGCTTTACTCAATATTCGCTACAATTGCAAGACGTGGTCTATGCTTTAACCTGGCACCAATCCCAGCTCCAAGAAACCATGGTTAAAGGAGAAGACCACCCAAAACCATATTGCATAAATAAGTTAAACTTGTTTATGTGTTATACAATACATTAATTTCCATTTCCATAACCTGATCGTAACTCTGGTTATCATCAATTAAAGAGAATCACAAGCACCAGTTGAGTCATCAAAATCTGTGCTGCTAAGTTTTCCAGCACTCTGGTTGGTCAGCCAATTTTTAGCTATCCAATGATAGATCAGTGAAGTCTGCTGTACACAGGATTCGATGATTCAAGTGGTTTCGGTGTTTCTCTTTAATGGATGAAAACTAGAGTTATGATCGGGTTAGGAGAATCAGAATTTTTATATTGCATTTGACAGAAAATGTTTTTATACCTATGTAGAAAACACGGTTTTGGGGTGGTCTCGTCCTTTAATATACAATCAAAAGTTCGTTAACCAGAAATGTAACGTCGTATTCAGTAGTGTAGGCAGCAATGTTTCCCTTACCCATGTTATAAGAGGTAGGGTGAGTGTAAGTTGTACGCAATTGGTTCGCAGAAAGTCTGTCTAGCGCCGGTTAGATGTGAATAGGTAGCACTCGCCAAGCATAGGTAACTATCGGCGACTAGTTTGGTCTGATTCTTCACTCTTGAATTCTGGGGAATTCCTTTCCATAATGTGAAAACCGTGAATGCCTCTATAGGATGACACAGAATTGATTGTAATTGTATTACATGGTTGCTATAGCTTTGTTGTGATTTATTTCGTACGTTTTAATTATTATTGTCTTTTGATTCCACGTGCCATGTTTTTTTCGCAAGGCACAGCCAGATCAAATCGACTGGGAGAACAAGTGTCAGATTCAATTCTAGAATTAAATCCTGTGATGGTTCGGCCGTCCGCTGCAAGAGAGATGGCAATGCATTGGACACAATGCCGTACACACGGGAGGCGTCCGCAAGTCCGACACCCCACAAGTCCGACAACCCAAAAGTCCGACACCCGACAAGTCCGACAGCCCACAAGTTCGACACCCCACAAGTCCGACAGTCTCCTGACAGCCCAACAAGACCGACATCCCTTATTTTAAAACTGCATTATTCATTATAGTGTAGTGAACAATACTATTAAACAGTATTGTCTTATTGTTAAGGACTCAATGAAGTGTACGCCGGAATAAATCATTAAATACTTAAGTTCCATTTAGTATTAAACTTAACTATATGGTTAATAAAAGGTTTACCATTATACAAAACTATTCACATTATAGTGAATCTTTAATTTATTATTGTAATAGGTATATCTGCGGGGGTATGTGAGCTGTTCTCATTGCTACTCTGGTTACCGTGATTGTTTAATGTGATTTAAACTGATTTTGGTGTCGGAATATTGAGCTGTCGGACTTGTGATGAGTCCCTCCGTGTCGGACTAGTGTGCTGTCGAACTTGTGGGCTGTCGGACTTGTGGACTGTGACATCGTGTCGGACTAGTGCTACGCACCCGTTATATCGTTGTTCTGTTTCTGACGGTGTCCTCTAGTCTCCTGGTGTGGGTTGCCTCAGACCATGTGGTGAACTTCATAGAGAATATCTGGCTCATGTGCATATTTCAATTCCTAAGCAGTAAGTATTTGAGTGACATTGTATTTAGTTTAGACAAGATTTAAATACCGTGTGGTTAACATGGCAATTTTCTCTTTTTAGTTGATTTCATGTACACTCCAAATGCCTATATAAATTTGTTTATTATATGAACAACAAAAATTATTGGCCCTTTCTGTACACTTATTTTGCATAATTTATATTTTAAGATATATTTCATATCTTATTTATATTCGAGTCGATTGTTGAGGAAAACCAGATTGAATGACTGGTTGGTGTTTTGCGCTGTATCCCACATGCTATGTTTTCCAACATATATAATCAGACAAACACAACATTGTTCTGTTTAGAAAAGAATTAAGCTGGCCATTAAAGTGGTATATAAGTCCTCAGTCAGAAGACACAGCGAGGTTGAGTAAACCAAAGACAACAGATGACAATCACAATACGTAATACTCTGACTCCACAAAGAGAGCGGCTTTGTGTTGCTCCTTAACTCTGAGGGTGCCAACGCAACATGGAGATTTCCTCCACACGCCCACAACGATGTAAACAGAGGTTATGAAAACCTGTGTTCTGAGTTCGGAATACTCGCATTAAAGCCAGTTTGGTGACTCATGGTGGTAACTCAATATGGTTTTTATATAAAGATTGCTTTTTCCGGCGGCCCGTGCTTCCGACATAGCTTGTCCGGACCATAACTGAGTTACTATGTAGCAAGCCACTTTAACACTTACACATAACATTCTTCTTCATATGCAGATCTGCAACGTAAAATCTGCCCGCAAATTTACGCAAATTTCTACCCTCATTATGCAAATAAGCAGTCTGCCGTTCAACATATCTTGTCCTGACCATAACTCAGTTACTATGTAGCATGCCAGTTTACTACACATAATAATTGTCTATATATATGCAGATGTGCAACATGAAATTTTTTCCACTAATTTGTGCAGATTTCTACCTAAATTATGCAAATAAGCTGTCTGCCGTCCAACATATCTTGTCCGGACCATAGTTCAGTTACTATTCAACATATGACTTTGACATTTTCATAGAACATAATTCACAATATGGACATGTGCAACGTAACACTTTTCACGCCGATTTATGGAAATTTCGACCTTTAATATGGAAATTAGCTGTCTGTCGTCCAACATATCTTGTCCGGACCAGTTATTATTCAACGTATGACTTTGAAACTTTCATACAACATTATTCAAAATATGGACATGTGGAACGTGAAACTGTTCCCGCAAATTTATTCAAATTTCGACCTAATTATGTAAATAAGCTCTCAGTTGTCCAACATATCTTGTCCAGACCCTAACTCACTTACTATGTAGCAAACCACGTACACGCAACATTCTTCTCCATATTTATGAAGTTGTGCGAGGTAAAGCTTTTCCCGTAAACTTATGTAAATCTCTGCCTTAAATGTGCAAATCTGTCGTCGGTCATATCTTGTCTGGACCATAACCCAATTACTCTATAGCATATCATTTTGACCCCTACACATAACATTCTTCTCCATATGCAACATAAAACGACAAATCCAGCTAAGTCTTAATAAAATGGAGAAATGGGTTTAAATTTTTCAAGTGTACAGACAGTTGGGATGCATTTCTGCAACAAAAGTAGACTGCATCCTAATCAGATTAAAAAAAATCTGGAAAACCCATTAATATAGTCAAGGACAACCAAGTTTTTGGAGCTGATATTCGACAGCAAGTTTAAATGGAGCAAGATGGCTTCATTGTATACTCACTGACCTATATAAAGATTGGTCAGTGGGTATACTTGGTAAAATATGTAGTTGCGCACTGCGTAACTCACATTGATTGGCTGTCTTCCGAAACCCGCTTCTTAAAATGTCTGCCTCGAAAACAGACCGTGGATAGTAGTATAGGGAAGGGGGGTTCTGAGCCACACCCTCTTGATAGCGTTTCCCACCCACTAGAAGAGCCTCAAAGCGCTAAGCGACACCCCCCTTGGGCGCCAGCCAGCCCAACTCAAGCATAGACAGCCAGAGAAGGGGCGCCCCACCCCCCTGGGCGCCCCCAGCCAGCTGTAAAAAAGGACATTCCGTTTAAATATACCCAATACGAGGTGATAAGCAGGTCCTACACTCAATGGCTCTAGGAACACACGTGCGCCTGGCTCATGATTGGCACAACCGACCTCTGCGGTCGCTCCTGCCTGGGCACGCACTGTAAAGTCCACCTGTTGCGCATCCGAAAGGGGCCGGCACTCCAACAGTGTGGCAAGTGCGGGAAGGGTGTCAAGTCCGCCACTGCACTGTGCCGCAGCTATGGGGCGGGTTATATCCACCCCGAGAGGGTCCGGAAGAGAAAGCAGGCCCGAGTTCCGTCGCCTTGCGGCGATAGACGTCGATGCGATATTCAATTAAAGATCTGATACCCGTTGTTATACCCCGCCCAAAATGACGACTATGGGTGAATACACCAGCCAACAGATGGATGAATACGTCACCCAGTTTTTGGATGAAATAGAAATACCCGACCCGGTTCAGAATGTCATGAGAAATATTCTAGACGAGAGATTGCTCAGACCACTGCTTCACCGCAAATACCGGTCTACTGCTCCGCCTAGTGTAAAAAGGAGAGGAGAAGAAATACCCTGCTGCAGGAATTTGATCCCCTCCCGCTGAAGAAACTAGAAAAGAACCTCGAGGTCCGCCAAAGCTCCTGGGTAATAGGAAGTTACTTGCGCGGTTGGCAGATGGATGTGTCTGAAAGCCACTGAG
>JAVFBX010034079.1:0-12115 GCA_034783855.1 Mopalia kennerleyi | reverse complement strand
ATGTTCTATGGGATTACGGGCGGGAGACCTTGAGGACCACTCCATGACATTGATGCCGGCATTCTTGAGAAAATTCCGCGTTAAATTGGCCGTATGAGGTCTGGCATTATCGTGTTGGAATGTCAGACCTGGACAAAAGCTCTGGAATGAACACTTTATCTCTGTATCCTGCAGCAGTTAGTGCAACGGCCCACTTCCTGCACATAACACTGGGCGTTCTGTTCCCCGCGTCTCCCCCAAACTCTAACTCTTCCATCAGCGAAGTGGAAAGTGGACGTTGCAGTGAGAAATCGATTACGCGAATGACGTAAGACGATTTGTCGGTCTTCTGCATGTGTCGTCACACGTGGTCTACCTGAACGAGGTCGATCTGTTGAGGTGCCAGTTCGTTGGAGACGTGTCCGAAGATCATGGATAGTCCGCCGACTACATCCTATAACCGTGGCGACGTCAGTGACCGACGTTCCTGTTTTCAGCATACCAATGGCACGTTCAAGTTGAATGTTTGACAGTCGTGGCATTGCAATGAACACAAGGAAACATGCTTTATCCTTGATGTATGCTCGCACGAACTACATTCTTGTGCACGTCGGAGTTGCTGTGTATCATGATGTCTTTGACAACACATTTGCCTCTAATAATAATAATAATATCCCTTGTATTAAGTTTCAAAAAGATATTTAGAAATTTAGAGTGTGAAGTTTCTTTTTTGACTGAGTATATATCAATATTTTTGTAAAATGTGTTAGAAAACTGTCACCTTTAATTTTGTATGAAGAACTGTAATCTGACACCCTTCAAAGCTCTGCCTACCAGAGTTAACCACCTTCTCGTCCCTTCAAAGCTGTGCCTACCAGAGTTAACCACCTTCTCGTGTATTTCAACTATTTCTGTCTGGATTTTATGTGATATTTTTTGTTGTAACAATTTTTCAAAAAACAGGATGACATTTATCGAATTGATCAGTCAATTTTGAAGCTATATACTCTTCTTCATATACTCTGGGTTAAGTTCATATCTAAAGCTTAGTCACTGGGGAGTAATTAACCGATACAATAAGACACCAATTAAGTGATCTAGTGTCAGTCTTTCACATTTGATACATTTCATCAATTATTAACTGCGCAAAAAAGTGACTATCTGCCACTATGCTACCCGTAGTTTGTACGTATAGCTTCAATGACAGCGTGTTGACCATGTGAGCATGATAGTAGCATAATCACTAGCATAATAATCAAACGCAGATTCGGATGATAAACACTGTGAAAAGGGCAAAATATTTTCTGGAAAAAATGCACAATGTTGATAAATATTCATCCATGGAGCAAGGTTTAGTCGATTGTGGAAAGGTTCAGAAATCATTGTTGAACGCCGGTTTCTACTCATCCAATAAAAGAGACTCCATGTTTGATTGGTTGTCATAGTCTAACAGACAAATTACTGGACATTGATTGGTTGGAACTGTCATAGTCTAACAGACAGATTACTGGAACTCATGCAACATTCTTTACGATCATTTGAGTGATATGTAATAGCTGTTTGTAATTGTTTTGCCCTAATCCATAAATATGTAGTTGTTACTGATGAAATAATAATGTAAACCATTCCAACGGATGGAACGGCTTATATTTGCAACACAACACATTTGACACATTGACCAGATGATTTTACCTTTATTGCCTGGAGATGACAGAATAATACAGTAGATACAATACACATATATCTCTCAATGAATTATTTTGCATTTTACAAATATATAATATATTGTTTTTCATAAATGTTAACTATTTTAACATTGTAAATTTAGACACCAAGATACATTTTTAAAATCCTACATTAAAAAACATTGACACAATTTTACTTCCTTCATTTTAGAATTGATTATACAAGACATAGTATTTATAACAGCACTGTAAGCCGCAAGCACACCCAATGTAACGTCGAAGGTATTAGAGTCCTGAAGGATTAGCTCCCTCATAATACGAAAGACATCTTTCCGGCTTCTTAGATCTCTATCAAGGTAACCTTAATATGCATCGCTTGACCAATCACCTGCAAGCTTAATCCAGTCCCCATACTGGCCCATGAGCCCTGAATGCATAAGAAACACCACACCGGAAGGAATGGATAGAAAAGAAATCCGGGTTATACTCGGCTCTTTGTACTACGTGACTCCACGTACGTTGAAACACAGGACACGTACCTGGTTTACCGTCGGGTAGAGCGAACGTCGGGACATCAGATTTAAGCAATGGAATATCTGTACACATATCAAGAAAGGTTGATACAGGACAAGGTGGAGAACATGATACCGTAAGCATTGGAATTCTTTAGTCACGTTTTCCAAATTGATTTGTTTTAGACCATTCCACGTGGATTAATACTGATTCGCCACACAACTCGATATGGCCTCGTGTCAATTGCTTTTTTTTTTTTATCAAAAGAGAATTGCGCGTTAGGTACCAGGTTAGACTTTCTGGCCATTAAATAGAAGGCAAATAAACACAAAGTCTAGTATGTTGATCTTAGTTTCATGTCAGTGTCTCAATACGGCTTCATTTCGAATAAGATATTGGGTGGAATCGGAGAAGCTTTCTTAGGTGAGACACCTTTTAATCGAGCAAGGTCTCTGGACAATAGCTTAAGCTCACCAGCTTGAAAAATCTCTTGTGACAACCCCCCAAAAAGTGCAAAGATTTTATGCCGCTAACATTTCTGATAGAGCCAACAGATTTAAAAGACCTTCCTAGAAACTTTGCGAAAAGGCAGAGTGTAGACTCAAAAGCAGTAAGTGCAGTAATGTAGAAATATTCACAAAACAGAAAGCAAGATGGGCATTGAACAATCGTGTTTTGTCGCGTTCCATCAGCGAATGCATGCCTTATCGAAGATACAACACTCATCTGCAAGCTGGTTCGCTGTTTTCCTGTAAACGGAAAAAACCCACCGAATATAATAATTATAAAAATGGCAATAATCATAAAAATTCCTAATAAAGATGATATGATTGGCACATATAAATCATTATTGTGTCAAATGTGATTAGTTACTTTTTGTTCCTCAAGCAATCACGTGGAAAGAAGATTTGGTACTCTATTTGAAATACCAGCGAAAGAGTATGTTGAGGACAAATTTCAAACTGATGCTGAGTGGCAATCAAGCAAATTTCTCTAACACTGGCTTGCATATACTTATTTCGTGATGCACCGGAATTTAAAATCAAGTTGCTACATTTTCACAATATACTAGTACCCTTTTACTTGTTATCTTCACGCCCCGTACTTTTAAAGTAACAAAACTAGCTAGCATTTTAAGTTGGGCTAAGTTTTGTGTTTCACATATTCGGGATACACACTGTGAACAAAGAACAATTCGCCACACATGCCACTACATCACTCCATGCAAGTATCTGATGCTATTGCCATATCCGGTGCACTCCACTCTTCAAGACATGTCATAGATATTCCATTGTACTCAGGGACGAATCGAGTCCACTCGTCCACGTAAAAATGCGCCCGGGACGGACACATAAAGATACAAAATGAGGCTTTCCCAGCAACGACTGAATTTCCCGTTACGTAGCCTTTTTGCGGCCTAACCAGACATTGACCAACATTAATATTTCATTCAAGCTGATCTTATCAGTACTTAATGTCATACTGGCTGTGTCAAAACGGAACACCCAAAAATAACATGGCGGTAGATGGTACACGTGCCTTATGTATAGATTCAGTTAGCACCGAAAACTGCAAAATGCGTCCTATTTCCTGGCACTTTCGCACCAGCAAAATCCTCAACGTAATTAATTAGACTGTAACCAGACCAGATCGACTACCGATGTACGTAATTGACGAAGTAAGACGTTTCCATATATGCGCAGAAGGCCTGTTACCCATGGATAAAACCATATCAAAAATATAATTTATTGTTCCATTTATATCCAACTAGATGCATATCGCTGTGGCACTTGGAAGCTCTTCTTAAATCTTTCTTAAACAGAAGACAGACTTTGCCCTTTTGTTTCACCAATTCGACACCTGAATATTTCAGTTTTACTATATCTGTTAGATATGCATCTTTGTCGATACCGTCATTAACTGATCTCCATATCGTCATGCTAAGATGTAATATCACACGGCTATCACCAATTGGTTTTGGAACTGTATTGAGCGGCGAAAGTTTGGCACAGCTTCCGAAAATTTATTAGCCCCTTTATGATTTTAACAATTGTATTTCCTTTTGTTTGAGACCAATTTAATACCGAGCCATAATAACCAATATTCAGTCACAAATGTCTCGATCGTGATAATCAACAGGCATCGACCCCAAGAAGGTAATATTCAACTTTGTAGAGGAATCCAACAGAATTGTAAATTATATTTATTTGAATCTAAAATCGTGACATGAATCAGAAGGTTTCATGAGTGTTTTTGCAGACGAGGCACTTCAAGAAGGACTAAATTATCTGCCTTTTTGGCGACAAAGTCATATAACAACTTGTTGAGGGTATTTTGATCACGTTTAATTAGACGCTTTTCATTGGCCAATTCACTGAAATTAGACGCTTTTCATTGGCCAATTCACTGAAATTAGAAGCTTCTCATTGGCCAATTCTCTGAAATTAGACGCTTTTCATTGGCCAATTCACTGAAATTAGAGGGTCTCTCAACATCATCTTTTTATCCACAAATTTATGCTTTAAATATCGCGGCACAAAAATGTCCACAGCCGGATCTAAAACGGAACCACCTGTTAGTCATCTGCTTGTGGATTCTTTATTGGGGCATGATGGATCGCACTCAGGGTGGGGTCTTTTGACTCTCTTCTTCAGCCAACATGTTGCACAAATATGATTAAAATGTTTAGGCTTTCACTTAACTTGAGAGATATGTGGGGCAGTTTACGACATTTGTCCGCCCAGGACTTTAAACCCAGCTCGATTTTTCATAACCATGATGCGTACCAATTCAGTATTGCATACCATTCGTACACATTCTCATAGTGCACGATCTTCTTAAAAAAATCCGTTCTTCCATGACGTTCAATAGTAGGAAATAGGAATGTTGCCCAATATGATTTCAAGATCACCAGCGATAAGGGTTTAGAAAGTGAAATTCTTACATTCTATATTGTTACTAACAAATTCGTATTTTAGTGCCACATGAGCCCATATTTGAGGACTAAAAAACTGTTTTGTTTAGCTTATGTAACTTTCGCAACATATTAAGATCAATATATTGTGCACTGATGACCTCAGAAGAGGTCAATTCAATCCTTTCCTTCGCATTATCACCTAAAGTCGTGCAATTTACAGTACCTTTTTGTTGTAATTTGTTGCCTTTTTATTTTGTCTTTCAATATTTCTTTGTTTCGCTGTTTGACACTTCTCAACTCAGCTAATTTCTGACACAAGTCAGATTTCTTGTCTGGTTCAGAAACGTGATCTGATGATAATTCTTGTTTCATATTGGATTTTGGTCTTTCATCCTTGATAGTTTCCTCGTTCGACTCTTCTTTGGTACTAACCGTAACCTGGTAGGAAGACATTCCAGAACGATTTGAGTTTTTTCTGCACCTTGTTCTGTTGAAGCGTCTTCGATTTTCACTCAGAAGCTGTACATCAACAGTACATCAAATTAATGTATCAAGTTTTCAACATTTTGAAAAGGTGAAAAGTCAACAAACAAATTCAATGTAATACTGCGTTATCTCCCTTAAAAAGTAATAACCCGTTATCTCCCTGTCAAAGTAATAATCCGTTATCACCCTGACAAGTAATAATCCGTTAGCTCCCTGACAAAGTAATAATCCGTTATCACCCTGACAAAGTAATAATCAGTTATCTCCCTGACAAAGCAATAATCCGTTATCTCCCTGACAAAGTAATAATCCGTTATCTCCCTGACAAAGCAATAATCCGTTATCACCTTGACAAAGTAATTATCAGTTATCTCCCTGACAAAGTAATAATCCGTTATCTCACTGACAAAGTAATAATTCGCTATCTCCCTTACAAAGTAATAATCCGGTATCTCCCTTAAAAAGTAATAATCCGTTATCTCCCTTACAAAGAAATAATCCGTTATCTCTCTGACAAAGTAATAACCCGTTATCTCCCTGACAATGCAATAATCCGTTATCTCCCTGACATAGTAATAATCAGTTATCTCCCTGACAAAGTCATAATTCGTTATCTCCCTGACAAAGTAATAATCAGTTATCTCCCTGACAAAGTAATATTCCGTTATCTCACTGACAAAGTAATAATTCGTTATCTCCCTGACAAAGTAATACTCCGTTATCTCCCTGACAAAGTAATAATCCGTTATCTCCCTAAAAAGTAATAATCCGTTATCTCTCTTATAAAGTAATAATCTGTTATTTCCCTTATAAAGTAATAATCCGTTATCTCCCTGAGAAAGTAATTATCCGTTATCTCCCTTATAAGGTAATAATCCGTTATCTCCTTGACAAGTAATAATCCGTTATCTCCCCGACAAAGTAATAATCCGTTATCTTCCTGACAAACTCAACCTAGTCATCTCATAATGTTAAAAACTCAGCGTGAGGTGAACTTGGGAGTCTGCTCACGTGAGCAAACAAAGGGATCTCATACACAATCTGCTCACCAAACCTGCATGGCAAGTTTAACAAGACTCCCGCAAGACAAGAAGCATGCATATTCATCAGCACATAATCAGTTTTTACTATACTAAGCAGCTCTATCATACGCACATACAACTGTAATTATTTTTTTCTACAATGAATTTATAAAAAGGAGCCAATTCATCCAACGATAAAAGTTAAACCCATCACGGACAGGAGTTCATCAAGAGCTGATACCCAATTCGATGCCCACACCATCGTTCTTTTTTGACAGTCTTCATCGAGACATTTGCCCAGATAATAGTTAAACAATATTAATAGGGATGACATTATGTCAGGGTTTAAGAGAGTCAACGTCTCAATATATTTATTTTGGATTAATGAAGAGAGAAAACTGTGCTTGCCTCCACCAATATATAAAAGTGTTCATGTCTTAGTGTTTATGGTTGTTAAGATCTGCGTGTTTATTGATGTTCATGTCTCAGGGTTTGTTGATGTTCATGTCTCAGGGTTAATTGATGTTCAGGTCTGCGTGTTTATTGATGTTCATGTCTCAGAATTGTTGAGTGTTCATATCGCAGGGTTTATGGTTGTTCAGATCTGCGTGTTTATTGATGTTCATGTCTCAGGGTTTGTTGATGTTCATGTCTCAGGTTTTATTGATGTTCATGTCTCAGGGTATATTGATGTTCAGGTCTGCGTGTTTATTGATGTTCATGTCTGCGTGTTTATTGATGTTCATGTCTCAGGGTTAATTGATGTTGCCTCATGGTATACGAGTGCTCATGTCTCAGTGTTTGTGAAAATTCTGTCTCCGTGTGTGAGTGTTAATGTCTCAGTGTTGATGAGTGTTCATGTTTTCTGGGTTATCAGTGTTTATGTCTCAGAGTTTATGAGTGTTCGTTTCTCTGGGTTTAAGAATGTGCATGGCTTAGGATTTATGGGTGTTCTTGTTTCATAGCTTATCAGTGTTTATGTCTCATTTGGGGGTGTTTATGCATCAGGGTGTGTGAGTGTACATGTCCCAGTTTCAGGGTTTATGAGTGTTCATATCTCAGGGTTTATGAGTGTTCATGTCTCATGGTTTTGGGGTCGTTTGGTTTCAGTGTTCATGTCTCAGTCTCATGGGTAATGAGTGTTCATGTCTCGGGGTTTAGGAGTGTTCATGTCTCAGTGTTGATGGGTGTCCATGTCTCGGGGTTTAGGAGTGTTCATGTCTCGGGGTTTAGGAGAGCCGATCGGTAAGGTTGTTTGATATAAATATTAAATCGATTACTACACAGTGCAGTGTAAATGTCATACACATTGCTCTCGTGAATGGTAAACACTTCGGGAGAGGTTATCTTCAACCAGTCAATCCGGATATAATTATTGAATTTAAACTGCACTTTGTAATAACCTCTATTTATTATTTATGAGTGACATCTGCACACTTTAGTTTGGCCGATTAACTAGTGTAGATTGCACTGCACCCAACACACACACAGTGAAACTGATCAGGTGAAATGATTTCAATATGTCCGAGAAAATGAGCTGATACCCTTAATACAACACCAGCACAGCAAGAAAAGTCGCATTTTTCATTCCATTTTAATTAACCATGTTCCAACTGGTTGATCATCAACAACCCCGTGCTCTAACAAAATCCGAATTCCACATATGCGAGTCCCCAGTCCTAAAATAGTACCTCTTATTTTAACAAATAGAGATCATGCCAATCCAATTGGAAAACATATCAGAAATATTAATCTTGTACAGTAGCAAAAACTGATCTAATGTTCTAACATTGATAAATCATGGTTTACGTCCAGGCTTAGAAACGAATTAGACAGTCACATTCTGACTGTCCCGTGATCACCGGGGAATTCTCCATGGTTATGAGTTTATAGTTGATATTCGCGTCTCGTGGGTTATCTCTTTCAACCATTCACTACAGCTATATTTATGGTATTCCAACCTCAATGTGTAATATCCTTTATTTCTTTATTTAAAAGAAAGACCAATAGTTCAATATAGTCATGATGAAATGGGAGCTACTCGGTAAAACAGGCTCTAATATTTGGCTCATAGTTCGTTGAATGATTTTCGTTTTATTATTTGAAGAAGATTTGTCTATGTTATGACCCTGATCCCCAGAGCGTTATATTTACATTGAGCAGTATGTCTCACAATCTAAGATAGCAGTAGATATTTGATTTTTATGTATGACATCGTTTGACGTCAAGTTCTTCTCGCAGAAAGCCTTCCACACAGCATGAACAATTTATTACAACGATCGGCAGTTGATAGAATAACATATTTTGTATGGTTTCCAGGCATGTAATAAGATCTTAACTGAATCCTATATAAAGGAAACGATTTCCAATCTTTCTCAAAGGGAAACAGGGACACAGGGACGGTAAATTAACATGTTTTATCCAAATATTACCCAGAGATGTGTCTTACTGTGTTATTTTGATATCCACACACTAAACATACATTGTAACTTTTGTTAATATGAAAGTGGCTGCTTTTTAAACTTAAACTGCCACTTCCTTGATTTCTTTGTGCATTAAGAGATCTAGTTTTAGCAAACATGAATATAAAATGCACCACTGCCATTGCCGTTAGCGGACTGGATGCTGCATAGATTTCTGGTCTGATTCAATGCCAGAGCACCCGATGCTTCATGCAGACTGACTTCTATCCGAAATATCAAATACATTATTCGTCATAATACAATTTTAGTGTCAAACCCTTTCCTTGAATTACTCATCTAGTTTGCTGCCTCTCTATTCGACATAAATACAGACGCTCTCGAATCACTGAGAGATACGTAAGTCAACCTATTGCACGGTAAATCAAATGGTAAGATTAGTACAAGCGAAATTAATTAACGTCCAAAATCGATACCACTCATTAAATATAACAGATGTCAGAGCTATCAGATGTTAAAGATGGCTGCACCCTATTTGTTTCCTTTGACCTTTGTACATATTAAAATAAATATCTGATTGACGATGCCAGTAGCTTGTACATAATCATGATATCGTTTGGAGATGATGTCTTTCTTTTCGCCTTTACCTGATAAAAAATGCCTGATAAGAATTTAAACAGATATAACAAAGATCTCATTTGTTTCGTAGGCCTATAGCTTTAGTAAAAATTTATAGAAAAATCTAATCGATGAGAATAACCTTGGACATAATGAAGACATGAAAGAGAGGAGCTGTCTCTACACAATCGGCCACATACCATTGAGTAACAAGGCCTGTATTCTATTATGGGTGTGTTTTAAAGCCTGTATTTTATGGTTTTATTCTTAAAAAAGAATGAAACATTTTCAACTCACCTGGGTTTATCCCAGCCATAATCATCTACAAACGTTAATATCGGTTACTGACTGTCAAATAATCCCATCGAGATCGGGGTTTGTCGGATTATTTCACTGCACATATATCTCCATTCGTCGTCCACTACAATATAGTTCTATTCCAGGAATGTAATCCATTGTAAAATATATTTATGAGAGTTCAACCCTAGACGAGCTCTTAATAATTCATGTCTCGGCTATCCGTAGAGAAAAGATCAGAAGATCCATTCAAACAGTACTCCAACCATAATTATATTTTTTCTGTCCCATTCAATTTTGATTTTATTACAGGCATGGCTACCTAAACAATATTTTAATCTGTCAACTGCCGATCGTTTTAATAAATTGTTCAAGCTGTGCTGTCGCTTGGAGAGCTTTTTGTGAAAGCAAGTTGACGTCAAACCACCCACAATGTCATAAATACAATTCAGATATCTGACAGTGTGCTAGAATGTGGTTCATACTCCTCAATATAATTATAACGCACTGAAGGTCCGCATCACAAGAGCTTCTCATCCAAAAATAATAAAACGCCATCCAGTCAACTATTAATGTGCCAAATCCTAAAGGTTGTCTAATATCCGCTAGTTAGAATTAATATGCTCAAGCTCCATTTCACCGTGACTTGTTTTTGTCCTTTCTGTAGAATACCAAAAATGCATAAACTATCGAGTACACATGTCAGTGTCTCCAGTATAGCGTTATATGTGGTGACTTATACCTATGCTAACCGACAGATATGCATTTAACATGATAGATGTCCGCATGAAGGAATATACTTTAAACAACTCAGATGTCATGTCTCAACCCGAGTCTAATGCAATGGTATAAATAATCCACGAGCAGTTCCAACGATATTATGGAATCACCTAACTGCACCTCTACATTCTTGAGATAGTAATTTGTCTTTGGCTTTGCCGAACGTAAATAACTGTCGACATTTTCATTGAATGTGCTGAAATCGTAATTGGCTCCTCGGATTCAAACCGTTTAACTTTTAGAACCCCATACGTATGGGCATAAGGAAACAATCCTGATTCAAATGTAGACAGGATTATTATTACAAAGTGAAGGCATTTATAAACCCTGAGACACAAACAATCATTAACCTAAAAAACCCTGACACATGAACACTCAAAAACCCGGACACATGAACACTCAAAAACCCGGACACATGAACACTCAAAAACCCGGACACATGAACACTCAAAAACCCTGACACATGAACACTCAAAAACCCTGAAACATGAACACTCATAAACCCTGAAACATGAACACTCAAAAACGCTGGGACATGAACACTCATAAACTCTGAGACATGAACACTCATAAACCTTTATACATCAACACTCATAAAACCTGAGTCATAAACACTTAAAAACCCTGAGACACGAACGCTCATAAACCCTGAGACATGAACACTAAAAAACCCTGAAACATGAACACTCAAAAACCCTGAGACATGAACACTCATAAACCCTGAGACATTAACACTCATAAACCTTGATACATCAACACTCATAAACCCTGAGACATGAACACTCAAAAACCCTGAGACATGAACACTAAAAAACCCTAACACATGAACACTAAAAAACCCTGAGACATTAACACTTAAAAACTCTGAGAAATAAACACTCAAAAATTCCTACACATTAACACTCATAAACCCTGAGACATAAACACTCATAAAACCCTAAAACATTAACACTCATAAACCCTGAGACACGAACACTCAAAAAACCTGAGACATGAACACTCATAAATCCTGAGACATTAACACTCATAAAGCATGAGACATGCACACTCATAAACACTGGGACGAACACTCATAAACCTTTATACATCAACACTCATAAAACATGAGACATGAACACTTACAAACCCTGAGACACGAACGCTCATAAACCCTGAGACATGGACACTAAAAAACTCTGAAACATGAACACTCAAAAACACTGAGACATGAACACTCATAATTCCTGAGACATTAACACTCATAAACCTTGATACATCAACACTCATAAACCCTGAAACATGAACACTCAAAAACTCTGAGAAATGAACACTCAAAAATTCTTACACATTAACACTCATAAACCCTGAGACATAAACACTCATAAAACCCTAAAACATTAACACTCATAAACCCTGAGA
>JAVFBX010033858.1:0-17799 GCA_034783855.1 Mopalia kennerleyi | reverse complement strand
CTTACTTGTGACTTTGTATAGTTTGGCGAAACTCGGGAACCATCACTTCGTGGGGCATGAGACACATGTGCAGATTAATTGACTTGTGGGCCTTTATTATGTGATATTTAAGTTTGCTTAATAAACTTCTTTTAAATTAAAAATATCTTGTACATAAATGTGAAGTACACCTGTCCCTTGAATGGCCTCCGTACACCGCGGCATCAATGGACAAAATCTGGACAGCATGGGCTATACGTGAGGCGCGCTTCACGGCATACGGCAGCATGCGTATAGGATTATATGTACGTACAGTCAGAGTGGCTTGTGTACTATGTAATATGCTGCTATATGCATCAATGATCATCTGTCTTGCGATTATTTTACACCTAAATTAAAGTTTTTAAAAAACTATATAACTTTTGATCCTTATACAAAATTAAAAAATGATCACATTTTCAATGAAAGTAAGCCGTGGACATACTTCTATTACACGTGTACATATATACGAGGGCCACTTTCACACATTGCTGAGTTCTGGGTTTTTTTCCACTGCACACTCTAAACTGAGGGCATCGATATTTTCAAACACTACCATAATTTGTTTGAGAATAGCAAGGGTATTTGAATTTGTTTGTATGAAGTCTTTTAGTCACGAACATAAATTTAAACGGCTGAATACGGTAATGCGCGATTCAAACCAACATTACTTATGTGGATAAAGAGTGTTTTTTTGAAGCACAACTTGATGATTATTTTAAAAAAGCAAAAATTTAATTGACAGACCGATATAGGAAGCACTCTATTTAAACGTTGGATTTATATCTGTTATAAATCGGCAGAATGAACGTAAGTTGCCTGCATCTTTTCCGTACTAAACGGACCGGATTTCTGTGAAAGCTAGTTTTGGCCTGTTCTACACAGTTTCGAAGATTCATTTCATATGACAGAAACCACCTAAGTCATCCCTTTTTCATAAAAATATGTTTCGTTTTCTTTGAATCAAAAACAACCGATCATCATTTATTGGCAAGGAATTTCCCAGGTTGAAAAACTAGACGTGCGACAGGCTGACGGACAACTCACGGCTGGCCCAGAGCGGTCCAGTTGTAAGGCAGCCTAGCCGTTTACACGCTCCTGCCGATAAGACTTAGTGTAGCGGTAACTGGAAAGAGTTACACGCATAAACTGTTTTTACATGACACGAAGAAGACAGACAATTATTAGAAAACATAAATATGTGCATGTCTATCAATTCTAGAAAAGATGATCTGCGCTGTCCACTAATAAAACCTGTAAACATATTAAATCCCGAATGCAACAACAACACACATAGTTAGAAAAATGTTGGGGAACACAATCACGTACGATCGATTGTACCGCAACACGTTATTGGGGCGCTTTATAGCGGGGAATAGGTATATGACGTTGAACACCAAGTAATTAAAAAAAATTAAAACTGGTGAATTATAGAAATATTCATTACAACATTCTAAAAATAAATTTGCTAAAAAATGCCATGCATGGCTTATAAGGGGAAATAACTTTTCACATTTTTTTTACCAAAGAAGTTTAATTCACTTTCAAAAATTAAAATATCTTTGAAATTTTAGTTTTAATTGTGCAAAAACGTCTCTAATGAGAATTGAAATCAGGGACCATCAAACAAATAACAGAATACGCAAATTACTCCATCGTGAACTAATGTCAATATATTTGACATTTCCATGAAAGTTGTGTTTATTTTATTTAGAGTCCTAACCCTAAACATAGCACTGCTCAATATACTAGGCCATGGTTTGCTGGATGAATTTGTCGACAAGATGGTGAACTTAATGTGCGTGTTTGGGGTTCACGCATCCCACTAGAGGGACGCTTCTAGATGGTCACGTCCCCCACGTTGATAAACTCATCCTGCGAATAGTATTATAAACAGAACTTTTGGTCAGTGGAAGGGCCTGGAAAATGAGAATTTTGGGCATGGAAAAGCCTGGAAAAGGCCTGGAAATTGAGAGATGGCTAAGCGTACGAACCCTGGTAATTGCATGGTCTGTGTATTTGATGGTGATCCAGAATACGTTGATTTGAAATATGAAATTGCGAAGCCTGTGTATTGTGTGGTCAAATAATTACGAATGTACCCAGCATCATACCAGAGACAAACGTATTTGATGGACAGAAATTTGAAGTGTAAAAACATAATTTGTTATTCAACGGCGGTAAAATATATATTTTCACGAATGAAGTAAATCGTGGTACATTTATTTCACTTGCTTATAAATCATAATTTTCTTTTGACAGCCTCGACAGAACCTATTGGCTGCAGCCAGTAAGGTTGGTGAAGCAAGCCACGATGTGATGAGAGGCGTCGGTGAATCTGACGAAGAACTCGATAAAGCTTTTCAGGTAATTCACTTCAGAAGAATCTAAACTGAAACTTGCATCCACATACATGGGAAAACCTCGAATCTTGTCTGCTCCGACATATTTCTTTGTCTCAATTTCAGTCCTTTATGACTTAATGCATGTAAATGTACTTTGTCGTATTATTTCTCGTTCCTATTGTTAACATTGTTGGCTGAAAATGAATGTTTTGTGAATAAATGAAGAATAAATTGGCTGCTTTAATTGAATTTGACAATTACTTCTTAAGTAAACAGAGTGAGCTAAAATTAATTTAAATTTATTCCCCAAGCTACATTTTATAGAAAATTAAACGATGTTTTTGTCCTCCAGGAAACGTGGGTTAAAATGTTATAAATTTGTTTTCCTCTAAAAAGATTGTAGGCTTAAAATAAATTGAACTATTTTGTTTCCCAAGATACAGGTACGACGTTGATCTGTTTGTACGTTTTATTTTTGTCTCCGTCGTCATATAAGTGAAATACCCTTGAGTACGAGGTTAAACGCCAATCAAACAAACAAATCAAATTCTACTGCTATCTACCATCCACAGCAACCCCCGGTTTGAGTCTGTCCATCAAGTACATGATTATGAGTGAGTCACATAGTATGGCTCCGGCAATCATGGGGGTGGTTTTACAAGGTTTCCTCTCATTTTTCCACTGTTCATGGCCCCGTGGGGGAGCGGGTTGGCCAGTCCTGCAGAATACTCCCTCGGCTTCCTTGGTCAATCGTAAGAGGCGAATAAAGAGGAGCTTTTTGTTGCCCTGGTGTTCTACGAGCTAAAGGGAACAGAAGCTGATCTGTTGGTACGTTTTATTTTTGTCTCCGTCGTCATATAAGTGAAATACCCTTTAGTACGACGTTAAACACCAATCAAACAAACAAACAACAAACAAACAAATTTGAATTGCAAGCAATTTGTGGAAATACCAAGAAGAGAGCTTATAGAAAAGCCATCCTTGGTAGGCAGTTATCAGAAATATTCCGTTATATACATGTACTTAGGGTCAAAGGCCATCTAAACCTGCCTGTCCACTATTGATGAAATTTGTGATCTATAAATAGTCACACGTTCTATTAATTCTAATTCTATCCCAGACTAGCACGAGTTTCAATTACTAATTTTCCATAAAACAATAAACCATGGGAGTCAATTCATTTAAAGTATTATCACTTGGTTAAAGATGGATGTATACAGCCCTGACATTAGTTGCAAATTGTAAACATTTACAACAATTTTCTTTTTGCACATAAAATGTATGTTTAGTCAAATGCCAATAAAGGGTACTTAACTAGTAAACAATATTAGTGCCTCAATTTTTGTAAAAAATGTCAATTAGTAGTAATTATCAGTAATATTATTTATTCTTACCATGGGAAGATCTGGGCTGTCGTAGTAATAATCAATTATTTTATTTATTCCTACCAAGGGAAGATCTGGGCTGTCGCAGTAATAATCAGTTATTTTATTTATTCCTACCAAGGGAAGATCTGGGCTGTCGTAGTAATAATCAGTTGTTCTATTTATTCCTACCAAGGGAAGATCTGGGCTGTCGTAGTAATAATCAGTTGTTTTATTTATTCCTACCATGGGAAGATCTGGGCTGCAGTAGTAATAATCAGTTATTTTATTTATTCCTACCAAGGGAAGAGCTGGGCTGTCGTAGTAATAATCAGTTTTTTTATTTATTCCTACCAAAGGAAGATCTGGGCTGTCGTAGTAATAATCAGCTATTTTATTTATTCCTACCAAGGGAAGATCTGGGCTGTCGTAGTAATAATCAGTTGTTTTATTTATTCCAACCAAGGGAAGATCTGGGCTGTCGTAGTAATAATCAGTTGTTTTATTTATTCCTACCAAAGGAAGATCTGGGCTGTCGTAGTAATAATCAGTTATATTATTTATTCCTACCAAGGGAAGATCTGGGCTGTCATAGTAATAATCAGTTTTTTTATTTATTCCTACCAAAGGAAGATCTGGGCTGTCGCAGTAATAATCAGCTATTTTATTGGTTCCTACCATAGTAAGATCTGGGCTGTAGTAGTAAGTATCAGTTATTTTATTTATTCCTACCATGGAAAGATCAGGGCTGTTATAGTAATAATCAGTTATTTTATTTGGGCTGTAGTAGTAATAATCAGTTATTTTATTTATTCCTACCAAGGGAAGATCTGGGCTGTAGTAGTAATAATCAGCTAATTTATTTATTCCTACCAAGGGAAGATCTGGGCTGTAGTAGTAATAATCAGTTATTTTATTTAGTCCTACCAAGGGAAGATCTGGGATGTAGTAGTAATAATCAGTTATTTTATTTATTCCTATCAAGGGAAGATCTGGGATGTAGGCGTAATAATCAGTTATTTTATTTATTCCTACCAAGGGAAGATCTGGACTGTAGTAGTAATAATCAGTTATTTTATTTAGTCCTACCAAGGGAAGATCTGGGCTGTAGTAGTAATAATCAGCTATTTTATTTATTCCTACCAAGGGAAGATCTGGGCTGTAGTAGTAATAATCTGGATAAGATGGGATTGGTTTGAACCAGAGTTTGATAATCTCCAAGAACTTCTCTTTGATGAGTCTATGAAGGCCTTTAGTCTGTTCACAGGCAGCATTCAGGTTTAAATCCGCCACATGTATCTGTATGGTAGAACCGGTGGGGAAGAGCAGCACTTCAGGTACAGTACTCTTACTGGTCTCTCCACTCTCCTCCATTATACTGCCACTGTAAGGAAAGGACACAATTAAAACCATTAAGATACCACTGTAAGGAAAGGACATCATTAAAACCATAATACTTTTTTAAAGTATTATACAGTGAAAGTCCTTTTCACTGTATGGAAAG
The DNA here is from genome assembly GCA_034783855.1 of Mopalia kennerleyi. NCBI lineage: Eukaryota > Metazoa > Mollusca > Polyplacophora > Chitonida > Mopaliidae > Mopalia > Mopalia kennerleyi. The sequence goes on along the minus strand of JAVFBX010033858.1, from coordinate 12,568 downwards.
GACACCATTAAAGTCAATTTTCTACTACTGTCAGGAAAGGACACATTAAAACCAATATACTACTACTGTAAGGAAAGAACACCATAAAAAGCATTATACTACCACTGTAAGGAAAGGTCGCCGTTAAAACCATTATACTGCCCCCGTAAAGAAAGGACACCATTAAAATCATTATACTAACACTGTAAGTTCCATAATGGTACAGTAGAGATCAACACAACATTATTGATTTCAGTGTGAGGTGAAAGTGATCTGAAATCAGAGTGGAAGAGTTACATGTAACACAGTTCAAATGAAATCATTTGATTACAAGTTATGGTTTATCAGACATATATGCTTGGTTAATGGGCATAATGAGACCTAACTGCACCATGCCTGCATTCTGAAAATTTCTAGTCCTCCTACCTTTCAGCGTCATCTGGTAAATCGGCAAATCGCACCTTTCCCTGGTGAGTGTCTATAGTATCCGCTGGAGCAATTCCCTCCAGCTTAGACTTCTGGATCTGATTGAGGAGATGACCACAAGACGTCTCCAGGAAACAGGTCATGTCCACTTCTAAAGGAAGAGCTTCTTCACAAATGTTATTGATAGCAGCTTCAACGTCCTCCTGACTTACAACATGACCATTCTGGAGGTTCTTAAAAATACCTGTCAATAGTACAATAGTAAAGTAACTCATTTTAACCAGTACAAAATGTATTAAGCTAAACTTATCTGCTGAAGACAAAGATGCCTGTCAATACTTCCTTATAAGCAGTAAAAAAAGCATAATATCAATACAAAGCAATATAATGATTGGTTGATGGTTTTTTACACTGTGCCAGAGGGTTTTTCAATTATATCCCTTATAAAATATCTGAAGTCCAAAACAGGTAAAAAAACAATCCTCTGTTTATGATCAAATTATGAACAAAAAGTTCACTTATTTATAATTCCAGCATGATTCTAATATATCTGTACGTATCTCTTTATCTTTGTTGTTGGAGTAACAAAGTGTTACCTGTGACATAACTGCTGAAGTAATCATCTCCAAGCACAATACAGTGTTGCCAAAGAGCTCCGTGGAAATCTGAGGCACTGTCTGTGGATCGCCTATCTAAAGACATTTTCCAACGTTCTTTGATAAAATCTGAGGATTCTTCGCGGTCAAAATCTGCCACCGTTTCCATCTCGTGAGAAGCCATCCTGATTCGAGGACTGAGTGGTACAGCCCCACTGATTTCCATATCTGAAGGGAACGTTAGATCTTCAAAAATGTCATCACACACCTCAAAATTCCAACGGTTTACCAAGGAACGATTCAGGTTGCTCAGGTAACAGTCGTAAACATAAATCGGAATTGTAAATTTCGGTATCTGATGTCCTTTTGGTTCTGGTGATGGCTCAATGTGGATTTTTGTACTATGTTCTTGTTTAATTCTTGGTGACGAGGGATTCTTAGAAGAGGATAGCGAAAACTCAGACTGCAGATCATCTCCAGTTGATGCATCCTTGGCTTCATCGGAAACTGGATCCACAGGAAGTGGAGACAACTCATCCTGAGCACCTTCATCCTGAGTCCCGCTGATGTCTCCTTCTGCAGATTGTGCTTCAGCCATTGACTCAGTGCCCTGGACATTATCCCCTGCACCTCCTTTGCCAACATTATCTATCTGAACAAGATTAAGTAGGACCAAGTCGTCATAGCTGGCCGGCAGGAACGTGAGAATGAGGTGGTTTGTTGTGTCCACCTTCACAAGACAATGCCATTTTGGAGCAGTAAGGACAGCAGTATTATTGCCACTGGAATTTGTTTTATCTGGCCCATGGGTGCTGGGATCTTTACTGGAGGCATCAGACTCTCCACGCACTGAATCCTTTCTCCCTTCCTTGTTCTCTGAGACTGAGGAAATCTCTGATTGAACATTATCCCCAGCCTCTGTTCCTGGTAAATCAAAAGCCTCAATGATAATGTTTTCAGAATTAGCAGTAAAAACATCAGCAAATTTGAAAGGATAAGGTTGTAAAATCTCATCTCTGTTCCGCTCTGTGATCAGCCGTGAAAAGTTCAAACTGTCGGCCTCTGATAGGATGACTTCTTTGTCATGGTGAAGCTTGAACTTTTGGAAGAGCAGGTCAAAAAGCAGGTTGTTCACAGCTCGCTGCTTCTCAAAATCATCAGCTAAAAATAAACAAAACAACAACTAACCATCAAATATAAAGTAGAAGTATCTAAATAGTATGTTTGTCAAAAGTTTAAACTTTTTTCATGATTTTGTTCTTATGTAATTTAGATTTTGCTTATAATTCCTTTTGGTTTGTTTGTTTAACGTTTACTGTTGTGCTCAAGAGTATTTATCTTATCTGACAACGGATTGTCCACTTCACTATTGCTTAAATACAGTGTAAAACCTGAACGAAACTTTGTAACACCCGCCATTGTCGGAGTCACATTGACTCACTCATATACTGTGATCACAAAATGTCAGCCTCGGTGAGCTCTCGTGAGATTTCACGAGACTCCCATAAATGACTTCAACACAACCAAAATGGTGACTCCACAGTTTGCAGGGTTTTGCAAAAAGTGGGCTCGAAATATTGGTACTACAGACTTGATACATACCACAGAAGTAGGTAGAGAAGAGAAGTTCAGCTTGTTGACACCGTGATAATAAAGAGAGAAGATCGAATGGAAACGGTGTGTACTGGATAGATGGTTCATTTGTGTCATAATGACTGTCTGATGATCGGCTAGACTGTCTGTATGGTAAGTCATCTGGTAATGTGCTATTGAAAATAAAAAAAACAATACTTAAACCAATACAAACATACATACATACAATCAGCCAGATTTAGGAACAATACAATCCATATATTATGTGAACAAAAATATAAAGAAATCTGAACCTGATATATTTCCACAATTTTTGTTTTGTTTGTTTGTTGTTAAACACAGAGAGCATTGCACTTAAATCACAATCTGTGGGAAATTCGAGAAGAAATGGGTTGAAAACCAAACCATCTCCTTAGTCACCAGAAAACTTTATTTCATAATTAAGATGAAAAGTGGCCTCAGTCTCATGTTATGAGTAAGATAATGAAGGGGGATTAGTAGTCCAGTTAACAACCACTAAAGCCATGGCACGGCCAACTATTATCTGATGCCTGTTTTTGTGAAATTAAAAAACTTACAGTAAGCCACAAGGTGTGAAAGGTAGCCAGGTTAAATCTTTCAGGTAATATTCTCACATATATAATATTCATCATAATCATTGATTGAAATGATTTGTTTGTTTGTTTGATTGGGGTTTAATGTCATACTCAAGGGTATTTCATTATATGACTACGGATTGTCCACCTAGCAATGTTCCTGGCCAAATTACAGTGGAAAACCGGGAAGAAACCTTGAAAAACCAACCCCGCAATTGCAGGAGCCTCATGGTGTGACTCACTCATATACCTGAGGGTTGATCCTGTGAACGGTTCATTGGAGTTGGCTTCAGTAAGTGCGCTTGCTACGGCTGCGTGCCCTTGATTGAAATGAATGAACAGGTATAATTAACTTACCTGGCATATATAGGGAGCTGAGCATGAGGTGCAGTGAGAATGAAGCACTGACAGACAGCCAGTAAGTGTTGGAAGGTAATGAGACAGGCTATACATTCCAGGTCTATCGGGTAAAACTATTACAGATGTAATCAACTTACCTGGCATATATAGGGAGTTGGGCATGTGGCGCAGTGAGATTAAAGCACTGACAGACAGCCACTAAGTGTTCAAAGGTAATCAGACAGGCTATACACTCGAGCTCTATTGGGTAAAACTGTAACAGATATAATTAACTTACCTGGCGTATATAGGGAGCTGAGCATGTGGAGCAGTGAGATTGAAGCACTGACAGACAGCCACTAAGTGTTGGAAGGTAATCAGACAGGCTATACACTCCAGATCTATCGGGTAAAACTGTAACAAACAAATAATGTTGTTTTAATATCCATACTTTTTTACCAATCAAAAGCAGTAAGCAAATAGATGATTGCATTGAACATTTTTTTGAAGAAACATTTCTCGTATCAACATTAGTTAAATCAACAATACAATGTGAGCATATCATACAAGTAGAGATCTTCACCTTTGTATAATAACAGTACATCTAGAGGATTCTTCAAATGTGTGACTTTTGAATGTTCAAGTTTCTCTCGACCATAAAAATGCCCATAAGAAATCGCTGAACGAAAGTGCACTATGTGAATTTGTCATAAGGTAATATTTTTCTTAACCAACAGAATGTTCAAAACCCTTTTGACAGCACAGCCAGACAATTAATAGCATGTGTATTCAAAAGCTGAATCTGCCAACTTGTAGACAATGTCAAGTATAATACAATGTACCATTTTGCTTGTTGTTCTCGAAATTATACTTGTTTAAAAGTCAGGAAAACAAAACATAGATTTTCGTTAGAATCATCATTAACCAATTTGACCATTTACCTACAACATTATGATGGGTTTGTTTGTATAGGACAAGCATATCGACTTCCTGTAGCACATTAGCTGTGTGAATACAACTCCCTCTACATGAAAGCCAGGAGTAAAACTTCAAAAGATGGATTTGTCTGTTTGTTTGATTGGGGTCTAACGTCGTACTCAAGGGTATTTCACTTATATGACGATGGAATGTCCACTTCACACTGTTCCTTGCCTTATTACGGAGGAAAACCAAGAGCAAATCTCGTAAAAACCAACCCCCCAATTGCCGGAGCCACATCTTGCGATGCACTCATATACCTGAGGATCAACAGATGGACTCGATCAATGAAAGGTACATTGAAGTAGGCTTTACAAAGCACACTCACTAACCACTAAGCCACGGCTGTAAGCTCAAAATATGGCAAAAAGTTGTAAATAGCACTCAGATTAGAATGGTAATGTACATAGTCTAGTTTATAGGTCATATTATGGTTCATATATTGAACAGGTCAGAAGAACTGTATCATGTGTTTTATGTATGAGACTAGTGTAGAGATCAGAATTGACAGAAGGTTCTATGTACGTAGTGAGTCAAGATCACAATTTCTGGTACATTCTAGCTTTCTAGTATTTCGTTCATGGATGGTTCTTGTGGTCAGCTTGGGTGTAGCTATAGGGTGTAGCTGGGATTCTGTAATAGATTCTATGTTCAAAGCTGTTGTTCATTAGTAAATGTTTTTGGGTTCAGCTAAGATTCTGTGGTAGATTTTCTCTACAAAGCGGTACATTGGTAGATTTTTGGGGGGTTCAGCAAGGATTCTGTGGTAGATTTTCTGTACAATGCTGTTTATTGGTAGATCTTTGGGGGGTTCAGCTAAGATTCTGTGGTAGATTTTCTGTACAAAGCTGTTTATTGGTAGATCTTTGGGGGGTTCAGCTAAGATTATGTGGTAGATTTTCTGTACAAAGCTGTTTATTGGTAGATCTTTGGGGGGTTCAGCTAAGATTATGAGGTAGATTTTCTATACCGCGGGTTTCATTGATGGGGACTTGGTTGGGGTTCAATTGGGGCCAGCTTGGATTGTGTGGTAGGTTCTCTATGCCATGCTATTCATTGAAGAGGTGTGTCCTATGTTTTATTAAAGAGACTTTATTGGGTTCAGATTGGATTAAATTGTATATTCTGAATACAGTGTTATTCCTGAATTCAGCACAGCTTAGAATCTGTGGTTGATTATATATGCCACATGGTTCATTGATGGGGTCAATAATGATCTGCTTGGATTGTGTGGTAGATTTTCTATACCATGGGGTTCATTGATGGGGTTTATTTCGCCTCAGCTTGGATTATGTGGTAGATTATCTATACCATGTGGTTCATTGATGGGGCCTAATAATGATCAGCTTGGATTGTGTGGTAGATTCTCTTTACCATGTGGTTCATTTGTGGGGTTTATTTCGCCTCAGCTTGGATTATGTGGTAGATTATCTATACCATGTGGTTCATTGATGGGGCATAATTGAGGTCATCTTGGATTATGTGATAGATTCTCTATACCTTGTGGTTCATTTGTGGGGCTTATTTGGCCTCAGCTTAGATTATGTGGTAGATTCTCTATACCTTGTGGTTCATTGATGGGGCTTATTTGGCCTCAGCTTAGATTATGTGGTAGATTCTCTATACCATGTGGTTCATTGATGGGGCTTATTTGGCCTCAGCTTAGATTATGTGGTAGATTCTCTATACCTTGTGGTTCATTGATGGGGCATAATTGGGGTCATCTTGGATTATGTGGTAGATTCTGTTTACCATGTTGTTCATTGGTTGGCTATGAGTGACAATCATAGATTCTCACAGGAAAATTATCTATACCATGTGGTTAATGGATGGTTTACAGGAGACAATCATATATTCTCACAGGAAGATTATCTATACCATGTGGTTAATGGATGGGTTACAGGAGACAATCATAGATTCTCACAGGAAGATTATCTATACCATGTGGTTAATGGATGGGTTACAGGAGACAATCATATATTCTCACTACAGAAATCTTGAAATGTTGTCAAGGGAGATCTTTGAAAGAGTTTCTCTGTGTTCACATCTTTCTTACAAGCACTGCTTTTTAATGTGCATTGATATTTGATATTAACTGTTTATTATATTTACAAATTAAATACACCATGAATCAAAATCCTTTGAATGTCAGACAATATCTTTCAGACAAGCTCCCATGATGTGCATTGATAATGAATATGACTATGTTGAGAAGGAAGTTTGCAGTTACTGAATGGGGGTCGTCTTCATACCTGAGATACCCAGCAATGGCTTAGTGGTTAGGGTATCAGCTTACTAATCCTACTGTGGAGAGTCTCTGATTGCTACCCACCACCATGTATAGGAGTGAGCCACATGATGAAGGAAAAAGTAAAATAGACATTCCATCGTCATATAAGTAAAATACCCTTGAGTACGATGTTAGATATGCTGTAGACGTTTCTATATTATGTGGTTGGCTGGCCAGAATTTGGTTCATGGATGGGACATGCTCAGGTAAGTATTTGCTGTAGACATTATATATTATGTGGTTCATGGATGGGACATGTTTAGATTAGAATATACTGTAAAGTTACTTTATTACTATACAGACATGTTCAGATCAGATCAGAGTTTCTATATTGTGTGGTTCATCAATGGGACATGTTCAGATCAGAATTTGCTGTAAAGTCACTATATTATGTGGTTCAAGGACAGGGGCATGTTAAGGTCAGAATTATGTAAGATCAGAATTTCGTGTAAAGTTACTATATTATGTGGTTCATTGAGTGGACCTGGTCTGGTCAGAATTAACTGTATAGTTCCTATGTTATGTGGTCTACAGACGATATATGTGTTAAGGGCTGAATTTATTGCAGAGTTTCTAAATAGTTTTGAACATGGATTGACATACTTTAAGGTCAGAACTATTAGATTTTTATTTAGTTAAAGTATAAGACTATTGTATTGGATGTGTTGGTTAAGTTAGGGTTGATTCTCTGTGTTATTTGGTTCATGTATGTTACTTGAGTACAGTTTTGAATCCATGCTTGATTATCTCCAGTATTTGGATAATGTGAGGGTGTGTTGTGGAGTCTCTGTTTTATTTGGTTCCTTGATGGGTCGAGCTTAGCTGGAAACTTGTGGTTGATTCTCTGTTTTATTTGGTTCCTTGATGGGTCTAGCTTGACTGGAAACTTGTGGTTGATTGCCGGTTTTATTTGGTTCCTTGATGGGTCTAGCTTTACTGGAAATTTGTGGTTGATTCTGTTTTATTTGGTTCTTTGATGGGTCGAGCTTGGCTGGAAACTTGTGAATACAGAATAATAGTGAATAATAAAGTTTTTGAATAATTTATTCTCTAGTGATTTAGGGAAGTAAATATGCCTGCTGTAGCACTCTTTTGTTTCATTCTAGTCCATAAATAGTGTTTCAAATTGCAAAAATATTCCTGCTTTGTTTGAGATAAATTTGCATGTTGTTTCACAGCAAACAACCTTTTTTCTCTAAGCATAGCCATATTTATTTTGTCAAGGCTATACCAACACTTAGTAAGAGCCCATAAACACCTGTTTCCCCCCCTGTTACAGAACCTAAGTCAGTCCCTTATTCCACATTCCTCTGTTTGATAAATATAATATTTATGAGAGAGAATTAATCTGACAGTTATTGTTTGTTCACAGCCACTTGATCAGAGGAGAGTGGATGTGGTCCCATTATTACAACCTTTACTTCCAATACAATGTAGGACAACACTTTCACAAGTTCCCTTAAAATGTGAACAGGGCAGATTTCTTTCCTTGTCTTTCTATTATATGAAACATTATAAACAAATTCAGAAAGTAATAGATAATTTATTGTCTATGCATGATTGTAAGGCCTCAATCTTACACTTTGACACAATGCTTTCCCTTCCAGAAATCATAATTTTTATTTAAAGAAACTTTACAAAATGAAATAATAGTATTAATACATCTGGTTCAAGAAAAAGTTCATCTGTTTGATTGTTGATTTAAGGCCAACTCACACAATTCACAGCGCTGCACGAAAATAATGTTTTTATGTAATAAAGTTCATACTGGAGACTATTGTCACGCAACGGTCGCATGTTCTCTTAAGTAACATTGTTATGTTATTCGTTTGCATTGTGATGTTATTACCTGAGCGTGTCAACCAATGTTAAAGCATAGGAATGAAGCGTGTCATGCAGCGTCCAGTGTGAACATGACCCCAGCGACGTGATGTCATGTCCGGCGTGAATTGAGCTTAATGCAGCACTTAAGGCGCCAGCCCAACAGGTGGAGGAAACGACCCTATAGATACCACTTGCAACAAACCGGACAATCACAAGATGTAATACAATGATATTACAAACAGACAAGCTTTGTATTGCCCCTTAGTTCTGAAAGCACCGGAGCAACATGAAGCTCCTTCCAACCAAACACTAATAACAATTTTGCTTGTGATCTCTTCCATGTGTCAGGTATAAGTGTTTTTATGGTGATCCATGCCACACCTTCCTAACATTCATTTACCTTTAAAGTAGGTGTTTATTTGCTTGATCCAGGTTTTATGTCAAATCATCATTGATGTCAGTTGCCATAAACAATGAAATAATAAAGACAATTTAAACAAAGAAGCCACTCTTGTGTTGCAGTTTACCTCAAGTACACGGTTTGTTAGTTTGTCTGATTCATGTGTTATGCTGTAGTTAAGGTTATTTCACTTACATGACAGCGGTCAACCAAATGGGTAAAGGAAACCACCATCGACGTCCCTGGTGACATCCAGCAACAGGATAAACAACACAAAGACACCACAAACAGATTTACTTTGAGTTACACCGTGAAAACTACCTTTACCTTTACTGGCAGAAATGAAACCAATAAAAACCCAACAAAAACAATGCAACAAAAATAATGGAACAATACAATAAAAACAGGAGGCAAAATCTGAGCCAATCTTTCTTTTTGTATTGACAGTCATATTAATTACTTTTATTTGTAAAACTTACCCCAACCACCATTTTCAACAATGAAAACAACAATAAGATTTGCCAAAGTTATGAAATTGTTGGAGGGTGCTCTATTACTGTTTGTACTTTGTCAAGTTTCTGTGTATTATCTCTGATTGTGTTTTATCAGTCGGGAGTTAAAGAACATATTTAAGGTTACTACAGTGATATGATGTAACGTCAACATAACTTGTGTTGTACTCTCAACACTTGAAACAAACATCGACAAGATAAGATAATCCCATGTAGCAACCATAAAAGGATATCACAAGATATCCGTTTCGTGTTACCCTTAAGGCTCAAGACTCCCATCCTGAACTCTCGCTCAAACAGACGGAAGCAGGTCAAGTAGTTGATGCCTCAAAGTGTATTTCTTATAAACTTGTTAAATCAGGAAGGATACAGAAGTTAGCTGCCATAAATTAAATATCGGTAGAAACATGGGCTTTATCAAGCATTTCAGAATGGATTTATGAACAAGGCGGAATTTAATGCTCTTGTTATTTGGTTGTCTGATCTCTTATATTATTCCCCATAATGCAATCACACTACAAAGTATTGCATATTTTGTAGACTTAAAATAAAATTGAAAGTTGCTTATATAAGCCTTGGACACTGAGACAGTTAATTTTAAAGAACTCCTGGTGGGCATATAACCCCACGCTGTACAGGATTTGGAGAGGTGTATTTGCTTGACCTGTATTATTATCTGTTATAAGATGACTATGATTTGAACCAACAACATAATGCAAACACTGACTGTAAACTTGGCAACTCTGAACTCGAAGCCATAAGTTATGACGGGATGGGCATGTCTGGACGCATACTTGTACAGGAACCATCGGTAAAGTGGTTTTGATTTAACAAAGTCATGTCTAACTAAAACAAACATTTCAAAGAACGGATTCTACACGTTTACCATAATTCCCCATGGTCAGTTTGTCTCTCGGGTATATACAAACATTTTAAAGCCATTTAAGAGTCAATCAAATTTGAAACACGTACTGAGAAATTATTTTCTGTACTCGGGTCCTGATGGATTACACTGCACTTAAGGTTATTTCACCTATATGACAACCATCCAGATTCATTGACAACTTTCGCAAATACCTGTAGACAAACTATGGCTATATTTCCTTCATTAATTAGGTTTGTTTGATTGGAGTTTAACATTCTACTCAAGGGTGTTTCATTTATATGACAACGGATTGTCCTCTTCCCACTGTTCCTTGCCTAATTATGATGGAAAACCGAGAGAAAACCTCATAAAAACACACCTCCGAGATTCATAGACAAGACCAAATAAAATCCTACACGACATCTTGACACATGGAATATCTTAACTCCGTCTTGTCAAAAGAAACACTCAAACTAACTAAGTTTGATTCTAATTCCAAAAGACGTTTTCAAATTAACATACAGAAATTAAATTTAGACTTTGCCACCAGGAGGCGACACCTGTAATCCGACATAGGCTTATCACAAGCGACTCCTTTTTACATGAACAATCATATAAAGTGATTCGAATTCCAACAGAAGTTTTTAAGTAAACATACAGAACCCAAATTTAGACTTTGCCACCAGGTGGCGCCACTTGTAGGTCGACATGCCAAAATATATATCTATTCATGTCTTGTCACATGGAACATTCATACTAAGTTTGATTGGAATAAAATAAGCTGTTTTCAAGTTAATGTCCAGAAACCAAAACTTTGATGGATAAACAGACAGACGAACAACCCCATAACAAAATACCTCCTGTCAAATGACTGGCATATGAAAATAAAATTCATGAGGCTTTATTAAAAGATATCTGCGCAATACTGCCATAAAGGTTAGGGTTATGTCATAAATCAATTCCCCCATAAATGAAGCCTCTGTGGACGGCTGTTAATAGATATACAATGTACAATCCCATCCTTGCTTAATTTTCTTTGAGCTGCCCCACAGGAGGTCTGAACATGAACCTCATAAGTCTCCTGAATACCTTGTGACAGGCCAGAACATGTTCCTGCACACTTGATAACCTGTTCTCATTGCGTGTAACAAGGAATCCAGTGTGGTCATCAGTTAAGCATATAATTAGTAGACTAGATTTTTCCTTATAATGTGATCTTATCCAATTTGGGTTCTTAATTGCCACACCTAAATACGTCAAACAGGTTTGTTTGTTTGATTGTTTGAAACTGGGGTCGTCATACTCAAGGGTATTTCACTTATATAAAGACAGACTGTCAACAACACACTTAACCTTACCTAATACGGTGAAAAATTGAGAGGAAACCTTGTTTAAAACAGCCGCTGATTACTGAAGCCACGTCATGGGACTCATGGTTGACAGACAAACTCAAAGCCATTAGAGGTGCATCAAAGTAGGTTCTGTAGTCCTACGGAGACTACCAATCTGAATGTTACTTTTCAAGGTTTTGGCCAGTTTTCCAGTAGTATTAAATGATAATTCATCACAAGTAATGGTGGAGCCCTTCTAACTATAAAGGGCATACAATCTCCATTGGCCAGATTGCTAATAATGTTTGACCCTCAGTACCATATTCTCTTGTTACGTAACTTAGTGAAATAACCACTCATCCCAAACAAATAAATAAAATCCTTATTTTCGCAAACTTTGCATATGATCAATTGCAAAAATGGTCAAGAAAGTTTTGCCAATCAAATAAAAAAACTCTCACATGAAGAAACAAACAGGCGTGAATATTTATGTAATGTTAAATTTTATTATTTTCTCTGAAAGTAACAATGCTTTTTTTCTAAAATATAGAAAAAACAAAACATGTTATTCATAAAAAATTGATCACAAACAAAAACCACACAAGATCTTTTTTTAATATTGAATATGCTATTGTTGTGTCTATTAACAAATGCAAATGTTTAAAATTGAAACAAAGGCTGAAAAATAAAGTTTGAAAAAGTTTGAAAAATCATAATAATATTGTTATTTTGTGAATTGCACAAACAGTTAAGCTTTGTGTTATCCTTTAGCTCTAAGAGCACCCAAGCAACACAAAACTCCCTTCAACCACCCATGAGCTGTTTATGCTTGAAACTTA
>JAVFBX010033747.1:0-17801 GCA_034783855.1 Mopalia kennerleyi | reverse complement strand
GATCGACCGAGGAAGCCGAGGGAGTATTCTGCAGGGCCTGCTGGTGTTAAACGGCCCACCCGCTCCCCCACGGGGGCGTGTTTGGTGTAGTGTGTGCAGGCGAATAATACCCCAGATTAACTCGCCCACACATTGTATCATAATCTGGATCATATCGGATTTGATACTTTATGCAGATTCATACAATTTATCTATGTTCCCATTCTGTAGATGTCTTGATTTAAATTCTACATTCCTGAGGTCTCCATCAATTTCCACTGGCACCCAAGGGTCCTATTACCGGCGGCTGAAATATATGTGCCTATTGGGAGATTGTATAGCATGGTAGAGCTCGACAAAAGGGCCCAATCTGTTTTAGGATATGACATAAATTCTGCTAGTAAAAATGATCATAGAATACGGAGTACAGACCCAAAAGAGTCATAAATACGTTGTCGGACCGAAGGAGAATCCAACCGTTTTCGAACTAAGAGCAAAGAAGGAAATATTTATATTTATATGCATCGGACCAGGAATTGGATATATATGAGAAGTAACAGTAGGGCCAAATGTATATTATAAACCAACACAAAGTCACATAATAATAGAACATACCGATTCACATTATTTAGATACATAAATCACTTTCACATTCGAATAATTCGGCATCGTGATAGGGACTAGGTACCCACAATATCCGGATAGTAAATTGACCAAATAAAGGCAGACCTAGCTCACAGCCTCAAATGAAGACAGATTAATATTTTTAAATGTTTTCACTACACTACGAAATACATGGTCACGTCTGAGTGTCCTCTAAAAAAAAACTGCTCGGGTTTTTAAATGGCTGAATGAATTTACCTTGACGGTCACCTAAAACGACTAGGTGCAGTACGAGCACAGGATTGCAAACAATTTTCATTAAGATACGTGCATTTTTACAGTGACAAACATTAGAAAATATCACCTATCCTTTGTCCATTATCTCAAACATCACCAGCACTATAGGCAGTCCACAATTAAATACATCTATGATAGTAAACATGTCAAGCAAAACATTTAATTATTGTTAGTTAGTTATGAGTTATAAGCTGGCTGATTGGTCGAAAGGAAAGTGGGCGAAAATAAACAAACATATCAACAACAACAAAATTAAAATGTAAATTATCAAACACGGATGGGCGCACCTTAATTTAATGAAAATATTTAAGAGGAACAAACATACTGTGACGTATTTAGCGGATCCAGGAAATTTGATTAATAAAGTTGTAAACACAGTGTCTGTAGTATGGGTTCACCTCCTTTTCAATAAAACACTACCACGGTACACTGAATTCTCAACTATCTTATTATCGTAGTAAACAGTTCATGCATCGTTGGCATCTGACAAAATAAAATCGTAAAAATGTAGTTAAAAAATGCTAACATATTAAAAAACATTCTGTACGTATTCATTGTTGTTTGCTTCGAGCCTTTATGGGTAGCTGGCAAATAACACGCTAAAGTGTACAGGATTGGGCCACTGAAGCCAACGGAGCCGGAATGTTCACACGTGTTCGGACAGAACTTCTGTGTTCCTCATAATATACCAAGGTATTTAACTATATTACTTCATTTGACCCGCACCACGTTGAGAACACAACGTGTAACTGATATTAATAGGCTCATACATGCATGCCAAGCGCGGTCTTAACGAGACAAAAAGCAGCGTTTCTGAATTTACTAGTTGAAAGCGCCGTTCGTTATTAGTTGACCGTTGACCAGTATTGATGCGTTGGGAGGAAAGAAATCCCTGGCTCTCTCAGCCACTAGCAGACCGAGTCAGTTTCGAGGGAAGCTAATGACGGACACTGCGGCTTAAAAAAGCGCCTCGACTCGCTGATACAGTGAAGCGAAAAAGTCACTGCCCTGGAGTTTAGTGTTACGTTTACAAGAAGGAAGTAAAGTGCGTTCTTACTTTGTGAGCGTTATTGTTGTGCATTGTGTTTATTGTGAGCTTGCTGCTGTGGAGTTCGTGTATAGTAAATGTGTTGGTGTATAGAGAAGTGTAAATCCAATACTGTTTAACTGATTGTGATTTATGTTATCCCGAGGATTTAATGAACTCATCATCCACGTCATTGTTAACAATGAAATCATCATCCGCAACAGTTTAGTAATTGGATTTTAATGAACTTTATGTTCAGTACTATTTCCAAGGTTAATGTTCATGTTTCTAGCAAGACAGATGGAACCAGTAGTTTAAAGCTACTACTAGTATTGAGCATCTTTATTAACAACTAATTCGTTTAAGGAAATCGTCAGTCAAAGGCAACAGTTGTGTAAAGAATATATTTCGACCGACAGGATTTCGTTGTTTGTAGGCCTACAACAAAATACGGTGATATTTCTTTTTTAGAAATGTATTGGAAATTCGAGTGAAGCTAAATTTCACTTGACTAAATATATATTTACTATTTAGACAATTTACTGGCTATACTCATAAACTGATTCTTGATTTTGGCGACAATATTGTAGCATGTTGTTAAATTTACTGGGATCCAGGATTATATTTCGTTACATCTGCTCGTTAAGAAGAGAAAAGCGAAAATAAAGTTTGATATCAATTCATATAAGTATTCTATTACGAATCAATACGATTTGCATCTGTCTTTTTTAACTAATCCTTATTTCAACTTCAGAGGATCTAAGGCTGGAATAACCTTACCGTTCACTACTACAATTGCAGCGCGGAGTGCGTGTGGCTGAAAGGTGTTGTTATTCGTGGCAAACATAATAAACGATTGTATATTTAGCACCACAGATACCCTGTCTATCAGGAGTCAAGACAAACATGCTTCGGACAGGCAAATATAGTTTGTAGTTTGTTCATTCCCTGTTAAACCACCTGACACCAGTGTAATTGCGGACAATATTACCTCTGTGAAACCTACAGTAAGTGCTGCCTTTTTCCATTCTTTAAGTAAACAACAACGTGGTTAATACAGGTACTAAACCATATCTTTCAATTTCTTCTGAATAAGTTCAGGTTTCCGTTGAAAATTTGTACGAGGGAAACTGACAAATGTAAATTAACAAAAAATTACTCTGCCTATTAAACAGTAAGACACAGTTAGTTCAGAAAATCTGAAGACTGGCACGTACTATAATCAGTCAGGCATCAAATCCCCCACACTACAAACTGCATAGGTAGCCAAGACAGCTTGCGGCTTATTTGGTAAAATTAGCTCGCCAAAAAAGTCGAGCTATCAGATGAATATGAGGACTGGAAACCTCGTTGGCACATAACCTTCGGTGATTGTAATTAAGCTAGAGATCTATTGCTATTTCGGATCCTAGATAATGGCATTATCTAATCCTAAACATTAGCAATCAAATTCTCATTAGTTTGATCGACGTTGTTCGGTTAATGAATAATGGGAAGAGTTCGCTAATACAGAAAGCCGTGCCAACATCTATCACTTAAAGCAACCCGATTCACATGGTAGCATGCACCTGTATGGAGGCGGGCTGTTTACCCATTAACCGATAACGCGCTGTAAGACTATGAGCGTGTTTGAATTATATGTCAAATGAAACAATGATGAATTAAGTTAAATTGTTTTGTCAACTTATTTTAAATTTTTCGACTTCGCTCGGATGAAAATGCAAATGGTGTTTGAAGGACTGAGTGAAAGTTGCGTTTCCTTAAGTGCATGTAACACATAAGGCAATGCATTTCCCGCAAACTATAGAAATTAGCGTGCACTCATAGAGTAGATTCATGTTATTTTGAGTCATGCTGGTTTTTTGTACATTTAAAACAACAGTGTTATTCATTTTCAGGTCAAAGACGCATTGAGAAACAGGTCATCGAAATATATGCACTTCAATTGACGCAACTAACGTGTCATCAATCTGGTTAGCTGCAGAATCTCGCGAGATGTAACAGGTGCTATGTAGCAATTCAATCCAGGCTATTTATAGGTTGTGAAAATTGTATGCTGATAAGCAGGATGAAACTTAGCTGTTTTTATTGAATTCAACAATCCTGTACCTTGGCGATATTATATTGGAAAATCTGTCACAAGTCAGTCAAACACTTGTATGCACAATGGATAACTTTACTCAACTTCTCAAAGAGCTGGACCTATCATATAACCAGACGTATATGTGTAAAAAACCAGACCCAGTTACAGGCTTATGTATAGACCTGGATAGTTTACGACAAGAAATACAGGAATGGATAACACCCAGGTGGCACGAGGTGCTCTTTATGGTCTTGTTTACTGCGATTTTTATCATCGGCTTAGTGGGTAATTTTTTAGTTTGTTTTGTTGTTTGGCGAAACCATCGGATGAGAACGGTAACAAATACTTTAATATTCAACCTGGCAGTGGCCGATTTTATGGTTCTGCTGATAGTTCTGCCTTTCACTGTGATACAAGACGTCTTTGAATCCTGGTTCATCGGGGAAATCATGTGTAAAATTGTCAAATATGTTCAGGTGAGTACAGATTTTCTTTCTTTTTTTCCTCTTGTTCTGTTTGATATGTTAAATTTCAGCCTATCTTCGCCAATGTGTCTACATTTAGTATACACGAATACTTTTGGGCAATGGTTTATTGTATTTTCCTCCACCTGACGACCAAGTGTTTTCATCTAAGTCATGATATAAAATCACCTCGTATTTGTTTCTAGTTAAACATTTAGTAAATTAAAAAACAAATGTTTCATATTGCTTCCTGATTACAAATGCTTTTATTTAGTTACATATTCGGATATATATTGTACATGTGTTCTCTACGAAAACATTTTATTAAAAAAGGAATATTGTAATATATTTGACAATCTGATGCAAAAATAAGTTATTTTCTTAAAAAAAAGAGCGGATATATAGCTGTATACCGCATGTCTTATTAACATCAGAAGACTAAAGGGCAGCCAACGATGATTGGTCGAAATACTTTAAAACATATTTTATTGTTGCTTCTCTTAATACAAGAAAATAATGAACGACGCTGCAGGCCAAAATCGATATAAATTTCTCGAATAAATGTATCAGTGGCAAATAAAGTCGGCATTTAAAATCCGATTTCACGAAGCACTTTTTCTTCATATGAAGTTTTTTAAATAAGTCAAACATGCTATATCTAAGACCAGCAACAGCTATTTTTGTTATCTTATTGGCAGGCTAATTGTATTAGACAGCACTTAGTTCTGATTGACAAAGTACCATTAGTCTTATAACAAAAAATGCTGGCCTGGATAGAGACGTCTGTCAAGCCGTCAACACGCACTTCGTCTGAAAATGAACATGTTTCCTGTTTTAAAAAAGGGTTATAACGCTGATCTACATGAAATCAAATAGTCAATATGATTTCAAGAAATTATCAATAGGGGTAATAAAAATCAGATACGAAAGGGTGTTGCACTCAAACTGTGCAGATTGACAATATACAAAGCGCCAATGGTTAGGTAAATAATCCTTTATGTCAGGGATAATCGAAATTAACGCCGCCCATCCTGTCCGTTTCTCTAACTTAACTATAAAACAATTTAAAGTGCTGTGCGAAGTCTGGCACAATAGTTAGCAATACGTAAACTGGCGTTCCTTTCTTATTAGGGGCCTTTTCTTTGAATTTGAGGTTTTATTTCGATTCTGGACAATGACTTTAAAATCATGTCTTCATGAAACGTCATGTCAACTACAGTTTAAAAAACTGCATGCCCAAATCTATGTTTATTTCATCAAACACAAACGATGATAAGGATCTACCAGCTGAGGTCAGTCAGCCGCCGACTCAAGAGATACGCCTCACCGACTATGTGTCTTGCTGGACAACCCGGGGCTTAAACTACATAAACTCTTTATATCGCTTTCATTTAGAAATTGAACATTCAAACTTGTTGCAACAGACACTGTAATAAATACCGATAACGTAGTAAAAACTGATAGTGTAATAAATACCGATAGTGTAGTAACAACTGATACTGTAATAAATACCGATAATGTAGTAACAACTGATACTGTAATAAATACCGATAATGTAGTAACAACTGATACTGTAACAAATACCGATAATGTAGTAACAGCGGATACTATAATAAATACCGATAATCTGGTAACAACTGATACTGTAATGAATACCGATAATGTAGTAACAACTGATACTGTAATAAATACCGATAATGTAGTAACAAGTGATACTGTAATAAATACCGATAATATAGTAACAGCGGATACTCTAATATATACCGATAATGTAGTTACAACTGATACTGTAATAAATACCGATAATGTAGTAACAACTGATACTGTAATAAATACTGATAATGTAGTAACAACTGCTACTGTGACAAAATAAACAGATAATGCAACAGCAACCAATACCCTTCATATCCTAGCTTTCATTTAAAAGTAAACATGTTACTGGTGAAGACATAGCTGAACATTCTGATAACAAATAGTTCTTTTTGCGGGTATAATTTACTTTTCTAGCTAGTATAGTAAAAAGTCATTAACAAGGTTCCTCAGATTAATTAGATTATCACAACAGCCTAGACTTCCCGCTGTGTTTCTCGTATTCCGATGTTGATGTACAGTTCCAGTGGTCAATGAAACACTGTATATTACACCCGGATCGCGCTGTTCTCAACTGGTCTATTGGCGCCTCACACACCTGCTGTTGAACTAAGTATAGACGGAATTGACAGCCACTCGTTGAATTAATCATTTTACAGACGCTCAAGATTTTGGCAAATTATACATAAACACTAGCATACAAATAAGAAAACGGTTCATCGTAGTGACTGGAAATTTTCTGCATTTTATAAAGGATAGTGATCATCAAAAGTCTGCCTCACGTTTCTATATTCTAAATACATTTTTCTAAAACGTTGTCCAGAAAGTATATTATTTTATTGTTTTTAAAGACTTTCTTAAGTCTGGACGAAAAAAACCCCAGTCCTTAAATAGGTCTAAGCACAATTCGGAGTATTGCGCTTGTATTGGACTGTATAATATGCATATAATCCTTTTTGGGCTTAAACAGTGTAATTATTACTTATTGGTGTGGGAAACTTAGAGGTTAAAATACACCATGAATTCTTGGAAATAAAGCATCAGTGGTTACGTCAGTCGCCGATCGACGTGCATTAGCACATAATGGAAGTGTGTCTATGGTGCCGATCGGCGTACACCAGCAGCGGAAGGATTAAATACCAGGCGTTTTCAGCGTTTTTTTTGTCAGTATTTTATTTTAAAGAATTCATATCGGTGCATATGAGTAAAATGTCATATGATATAACATCGCACACAACCGACTTTCATTGCTTGTGATTTGGTTTTAATAACTTTGTTTTACAGCTGGTGTATCCAGCGCTGGGTAATTGTTTCTGAAATTTATGTTTAGCTTTATTAAAGGTTTTTTAATAATAAAAAGTACCTCTGGCCAAGAGCAGTTTGTTCGGAGAGTAGCAATGCTGTCTTTATTTAGCACTGGATGAATATTAACTTTCCAACATTGTGGAAACTCCACGCGTCTTGGTTTTGCAAATGTCAATTATTGGAATACACTGTCGTCATATAAGTGAAATACCCTTAAGCACGACGTAAAACACCAATCAATCAATCAATCAATCAATAAAGAAGTTTTGTATCAGAAACTACTCAGTGGTTGCGACATACCAGCTTACCATACACGAAAAGGACAGACATGCACTAATCGATCACTAATTCTCTAGTGTTCTACTATATAACGGAGACGTATTCCATAAGGGAATTGCCCTTTAAACACCACCATTAATAATAAAGAAGCCCTGCGTCTATTCAGAGAATATCATACTGGAATCTCAATCTTCAGCCTGATATGTTTTCAAAAGTTATGTTAAAAAAGATTGGTTAAATAAATTATAAAAAATAAATCTATATATCAGCTTCAGTGAACACATATCAGTTTTGAAGAGGAAATGGATGAAGGGATAAAAAAAATATACACACGTCTTAAGTCATGCGTCAATTCAATGGATGATCTCTTGTTTTCTTTAGTCGAGGTCTAACAGCCTATAATCGATTTTTCTGTTCCCATTATGAGCTTAGACATATGTCTAGATTGGAGAACCATTAACAAGGTTTTGGGATATATATATATGATGCTTTCAGTTGATAGAAGTAATAAGACAATCAATCACATATCTTGACAATATTATATAAGTTAACTCATTGACCATATTACAACTATTATCTTAAACGCTCAGTCTATGATTAATACCATGTTTGGAGTCCACAGACTACGTTCACCGAGGATATATTTCACCATAGTTTGTAAATGTAAATATTCTTTCCCGACAATTCGGAATCGGTTAAGGGCCTCCAAACAAGACGGATGACGCTCATAAGTGCGGAATAAAAACCAAGTGACCTTTGCAGAAAACACAAATCATAATGATTGATAACAAATTGAGAAGGCGGAGCGATGGCTTTGGTGGTCGGACACTGGATGAGTGACATCGTCGGCGCCCACGGCCCTAGACTTGTGGGTAGCGTGCCGGCCTACTAATCCTACCTGCCTTCGGTGTTCCACTCACTGGGTCGAATCCGCTTCGATCGTCAGGTATATCAATGAGTCACATTCCGTCAATCTCAAGGGTGGATTGTACGAGGTTTCCTCTCTGTTTTCTGTCGTTGTTAAGCTCGTTGATATTCTCATTGATTTAAAGATGTTACGTCCGAGGCTGTGGCTCATTGGTAGCGTGTGCGCTTACTTAACCGGCTTCGATGTACCGTTCACCGGACATAAGTGAAATACCCTTGACTACGACGTTAAACTCCAATCAAACAAAACAAACAAACAAACTAAAGCTGTTACAACTTATGTACTCACTTATTAAAGTGCCTGGCATGCTGTCTCACAAGACGGCGAAAACCAGATGTGTTTTTCTCAAAACTGTATCGATGATCTTGTTTAGCCCATTTTATTTTTAGTTTGACATTTTTATGTCTTTACAGTGAGCATGTCATGACGAACTATTCGAAAATATATGAATCTATTGTGTCCAATGTCTAAACATATTTCCCAAATAAAATGATGTTACAAGCAATAAACTTCATTTGTCTAGAAGTTGCGTGATAGTCTCGTCCGTTTATCAGCTTGTATCTGTTTAAGAGGTAAGATATAACGTTGTCGCAACTTCTACTATGTAATTTTGCTTGACACATGCATCAAACACGATCAAAGTCTATTTTCTAGCTTCCTTGATTATCTACTTGTTTTCTTTTTGTGATTCCGCTTTCTTGCTTCAACCCAGTCGTGAGTGTCACTTGAAGGCCAAAAGTGGGTAAAATGACCCTACGTTTACAAACTAATTTAAAATCTGACCTGCCTGATAATTCATCCAGGTATTGTGTTATGAACCTATTAAAAAGCGACGTTTTAATAACGCGCTAGACCAATCATAAGTGTCACTTGGAGGGCAAATGTAGGAAAAATGACTGCTTTTACAAACTATTTTTAAAATTTTAACTGTCTGATAATTCATCCAGATGTTGTGTTATTTATGAATTAAAGAGCAATAATATCGCAATAGAAGACCCATAATTAGAAAGCCTGTCAACATGTGTTATTTACGCATTAAAGAACAATATGAACGCGATAGAAGCCCCATGATTGGAAAGCCTGACAACATGTGTTTGTTTTGTACAAAAACAACCACTGGTCTTTCTTTGCCCTTGGGGCTCTGTACATAAAAAGTCCGAGTGATCACATACTTCTGACGAAAAGCTTCAGAACCGCTGGATACTTACAAAATGAAAATGTCATTTAATACAACGAGGATATGTTAAAAATCCCAAGCGAGTAAATACTTCTGTTTAAGTTTGCTTTATTTATTAAGCTTGCGGAATTATTAATGAAATGCCTTTCCTTTTTTCCGGGATAATATGGTTTGATATGAATAAACATTGGATGTTTAACGCGAACAAGTGGTTACCAGCTAGATAGCCCAACAAGGGCCCAGCCTGACAGTCATGACGGCTACGTTTGCGGAAGAATCGCGGATTCTAAATGTGCTGCAGGAATCACAAGTGCTGAAAGAGTAAATTGGCATAAATGAGACGGAAATGACCACAATGTTTCAATCCTACACTTCACCAAATAAAAGTAATGCACACTACCGGATGTTGCGTTAATTGGGAGACTTTCCTTAAACATCCATTGGACTTTTGATTTAAAGTAGAATAACTAGGATTGGTAAGGTTATTATTAGTACAACCAACTATCACTTTCTTTTAAATGGCCCTATGCTTTTGTTCCTTAATGTAACCTTGTTTTGGCTGCCCTTTACGTCGCTTGATCTCTAAATAATGGCAACATCACATGGTTTTTTATCCTCTTCTAATTTCTATTTTTCTTCTTTTCAAACGAGTTTCTATTTGAAAATTTCCATTATGGCCTTTCGAAAGGTGTTATAAAAGGAAGATTGTAAACAATCCAAAAAACGGCAGAGGAAACCGCATCGTTGAGAAAGACGACGTGTGCCCAATGGTCGTCATTTAGACACCCACCAATGTTATAGAAGTTGATTCCCTGTTCTATGCTTAGTTGCTTATACTAGTGTAATGCACTTCTACTATCTTGGGGCGAGATAACTCGGGCAACATTTTGAAATGAAAGAGATAAATAGTGACGTTTTGCTAATTTGAATTCCTGTTTGGGTATACCGCCGCTATCTAAATGAAATGCTCTTTAACATAAGTTAAGAAACCCCCAAAATTAACAAATTAAATATTAAATTGAATATTTGATTTATCCTTTAAGATTATATTATACTCTATGTATATTTCAGTCAACACAAATTTGTTATGCTGAATGGAAATGGAAAGAAACGAATCTGATAATGTTAACACAAAAACGTACGCTTTTAAATCATCAGTACTTTACAGTGTTTTTGTTTTTGATATCGTAGACGTATAATCGATTTGTCGTCTGTTGTCGAGTGCTGGTGGTGTGCCTGGATTGCAGTAACATGAACGAGGATGTAATAAGAAAATCCATCTTACATCGTCAAAAAATTAGATAACCGTACTCCTTCACCAGATTGCAATATTATCCCATCGGCCCTAAGTCTATGATTGGTAACATTTGAGAGCTCGTGTGATCAAGGAATCCGTTTTGATTGATGGATTTTTAATTCGCCCCAAACAATTTAAACAGGATTTGAACATAATACAACTGCATTTAGGAAGGCCGGAAAAAAGTTCCGATGTATAACTCGTTGTTTCTCGTTATATGTTATTAAATAAATATATGTGATTTATTGTAAGCGACAAGTACGTTCATGTCAGAGGATTAAGAGATGTCCATTATAAGACAATATATGATTAAAAATATGCACCAATAAATACAAAATTTGTACCGTAAAACTGAACCAAAAAGCTCCATTGAAACGCTAGAGCAATATGTGTTATACATTCACGTTCCCAGCATTATGGTTGCCCTTGTTTGTTGTGACTATGTTTTGTTGGAGTACAACCCCGTCTTTTAGCACAGCGTTAAACGCCAGTGAATTAGTATAAAGAGTCAACACAGTTCAAATTTCATAGCATTCATGGTATTTCACTTTAACCAGGTAGAGGCTCTATGTAATTCCTTTTTTGATCCAGTATATTCAACCAAGCATCCGTTTTATTGTCTCCTTGTTTGTATAGGAATATCACAATCTTGTACCTAAAATGTCTACTCGTCTTTTATCCTTTGCTCCACACAATATAAAGAAAAGATCAAAGGAACTACCCAAGGTACTTTCCCTTCACAAATATGTGCTACCTTTTTGTCAACCAATTTTAGCTGTCGCAATGTTACACATTACAACTGAAGATAACTATCTCCCCGGAAATGATTCTCCGAGTCTCCGCCAGCTCATCTAAAGCATAAGATGAATCTCCACTGTGCCACAGGAGCTCGGTGCCATACATATCGTATATGTAGATAGAACATACAGGAAAGAGACGGACATTCCGGGGTCGACCCGGCCTGTACCGTGATAAAACTTAACAGATTCAATTCCACTAATCATATAAAATAAATGAATACCACCTGTCCGTGTGAGACTAGTTCATCTTCAAATCCTTAAACAGGATTCTGATGTTAGTTATCTTTGATTCTCATATTTTGCTAGCAAACACAAATCTTTTCCCTATGTCTTTAATTCAGCATACGAACGGTGTACGCGGTTAGCTGTGATTAGATAATGTGGACAAAGCCATCGAAATTATCAAATCACAGCAAACCGCATTCAGTACTCGTATAGCCTGCATTAAAGAAAGAAAGAAAGTTTCATGATTGCAAGCAAAATTGAGAATTAAAGAGAAATCAACATTATGGGTTAGGATTTGAAGTATATAGTTCATAGTGTGTTTATAATATATTCCGTAACTTCATGCTTAAAATTGTGAATATCAAATCGACCAACTGGACCTTTCGGTAACTAGACACACTGGATTATACTGACCATTATGAGAGACTTTCTTGTACACATTATTTAATCACCGGTTATTTTAAGAGTAACATTTTTTTGGACGAAACGGAGCTAGATCCCAAGGAGTTGTTAGGTTCACCATTCATGATGCTAAAAACGAGGAGATTGACGTATGTATCAGCCAAAGACTTCAAGAGCACCGCTTACAATTCCAGGTGGAAAACAAGGTATTCAAGAGCAATAAAAACTACAGTGTGCACTGTTGATTCAGTTCGCTATTAGATATTCCTTGTAGAGATTGAAATCACATAACTGGATAGGACGTTGACATTAGCTTGTTTGACAACAAGAAGAATAACCGTCCTTGGCTTTGCCTGAATACTCCTTTTTTGAATGTTCTCTATATTTTTTTGCTGCATTGATATTGCATTTAAATAGCATATCTCTTAAAACATATGACGTACGTTTACCATATCTAAAACCATTGTTTGACTCAGAATGTTTTGTTTAAAATACGGATTATTCACAACTACACTATACTGTTGGGAGAGGTTTCGATTCAACGACAAGTCGTTTTCGCTGACCAAGAGCAGTTTGTTTGAGGAGTAACAATGATGTATTAAGGTCTTGTTGGGCCCCTTGGTCAATTTTCAGAAAAACTGTTGTATTAGGTATATTATGCAGAAGCGTATAAATCTGAACGATATGTATGTATATATTTTAGAAAAGCTTGAATACTCGGGATTACATATTTATGAAAATCCAATTACTATTTCTAAACATTTTGCAAAATGAATAAATGTCAACAGAAAAAATAAGACTGCATTTTAAAAGGTAAATTTCTCGAAGTGGAATAATAATAAAACCCAATAGATTAGTTGAGCTAGTAGAATAGTCCTGCCTCATTTTTTTTAAAATTTTGATTAAATCGATCACAGTAATTTTTTTGTGAATCTCACCTTGGTAAATCTTATAAAAATGTCAAATTTGAATTTTTAGAAAACGTTTTAAAAAATCAAGGATGAACGTCTAAAACATGAGGTACAGTTTACTAGATTGTATTGTGCACTTTATGATGGTACAAATGTGAAGTTTCTAACATGAATAGTTGTTTTGAAATACGCCATGGAAAATGTAGGGTCTGCTAAAAACGAAAGTGCCAGAAATAGGCAATTAAAGTTCTGCCACTTGGATATGATCAAGGGAAAACTAAATTATAGGCTAAAAATTTAACTATTTGTAATTAGAATTTCCATTTAATTTTTTTATACTACATATAGTTTGAATACCTTACTTTCTATCCTGGTGATAAAGAAAAATTGGTTTATTTGAGCCCATGGGGTCCAGCAAGACCTTAACATAGTACCGGAGGAAGATTAACTTTTCAACATTGTGAAACACTTCACATCTTGGTTGGTGCCAGTGGCAATTATTGTAGGAATACACCACTGTCATATAAGTGAAATTCCAATAAAAGCACGGCGTAAAACAACAATCAATCAATCAACCAATAACTGTGTATTTTCCACCAGTCATCTGCCATTTGAAAACAGAACGATTGACCAAAACACATAATGCACACTTATGAAAATCACATATTTGGGACAGTATTACTTCATTCGTTAATAAATTGCCGAGAGTTATTGAAGTTGATTAATCATATTAAGAAAAAACTAAAAACGACAGAAGCCTAAAAGCTAAAACGATGTTTTTACAGGTTTCCGCGATCACGTAAAAGTCTATTCGTGTCCAAGGAAACATTAAAGCTGAAAAAGTCGATTGGGTTTAAATGAGGCGGAAATGATCTCAAGGGAATGGCCCTATACTTAGCCGTTTAAACAAATGCATCAGTGGACAAGTGGTTTAGTTAAAAACTTTTAGGCTTTTTTAACGTTGTTTAAAAGTGCAGGAAAGTTTGGATTTTAACAGGCCAATGCTGCACAGCTCATGGTACTCTTATTACTAAATTAGGATGAAGATAAGATGGGTTATTATCTGTAAAACCCATGGTTTCAACTAAAGCAGCTTATGACAACATAGCATATGTTTTTTTTTCCTTAAAGGCTTATCCTTTTTATCCTTTTATGTCGTTGAAAGATGGGGTGCTTTAGCACAATGCTCAAGCCATCCAATAAGGAGATTGAAATAGGAAAGTTTGCAGTTTAAACTCTCGCCTGTATAGGAGGTTGAAATGGAAAGGTGCATTTTGAACTCTCACCTGCAGGAAATTGAAATGAAAAAGCTGCATTTTGAACTCTCGCCTGCAGGACCGCTGTAGGAGGACAACTGTTATCCTGGTATTAGTTTATAATGATCTGTTTTTAGATACAATTGGGGTATCAAAAAGGAATTATGACGTGTTATTTACGCACGTTGATGTATTCATGTCATCAATTCAGTATGGAGATTAGTGTTTAAACCAAGGCTATCGTATAATTCTTCTTTCAGCATTACAATTGTTTCGATTGTTCAAATTACACAGCTGTGACACAAAATATACTATTTCAATATTTGCTTCCTGATTTTCATATCCAATGATTTATCTTTCGACAGTTTCAATCTACCACATTATGACTAATACTATTTGTAACACGTCATTAGCGCTATTTGACCGATTTATGAGGTTTATTTTTAAAGATTTAATTACTTATGTGAATGTTTTTCTATTGTTATTTGCGGCACCACGCCGGCTTACTGATACGGACAGGACTTGTGCTCTTTACGACAGCTCTGTACTGATACACGCTTTTAATTAGGGATTGGATTTTAGGCAACTGATACATTTGGCTGATCAATTAGTTATTTAACTACAGTTTTTGTAACTCTTTCATGCTCTATATTAAACCTTAAGTGCTTCTACGATTAGTTGTATAAGACGTGTGCTTCAAACCGTAAAAATGTATGCGAGTTGTTTTGGTTTCTTAATCAGGACCTCAACTACAGATGAGTTTTGTTAGTTGTTTAGTGTTTTATACTGCACTATAATGGATTAATTCAGTTCTTTACTGATAGAGCTAAACTATTTGCACGATTTCATTATTCAAAAATTGTATGTGACAATTTCCCCATTCCAACTTAATGTCCTACGCTTCACTCGGGCTGTTGGTGTATCAGCTGTAAAGCGATGCTGTTAATCCCATTGTATATATTTTACGGTGTTATTTATAAGAAGACGCGACTGAAGTTCGTATAAAAATGACGAGTTCCATGCTCTGTATGCCGTTATACAACTCAATCGCCTTTCTGGTTATTTCTGAGTCTTGAGCGGGTCGATATCCACGTTGAGATCGATCATTGTATTTTCACACCTCATCGAGTTCCCTTGGTTATCTTATATACTCAGTTATCGAACCGTGTTAGACTTAATAGCTCTCTATTCTCTATGGAATTCCAGTTCACCCACCCGTCTAATATTGATTTGCTCTTAGCATTAAACTAATTATATGGTTTAAGTCCTATGGTGACCTGCTTTCTCATAATACCGTTTCCTGTTTTGTTGTTGTTGGTTTTGTCCTATTCAATCTAACTTGATGTTCGACGTGAAGTAAACCGTGCGGTGTCCTAATTTCTCATTTTCCAGAAATAACTGACTGCCTATTGCAGTGACAATCAAGTCATTATATTCGTGATAGCACTTAGCCAATATTATTTTCGTAAATTGTAAACGTATAAAGTTCTTCTTTTTATAAGTGATCGGTTTTTCAAAGTAAAAACAAACCTAACTGCACAACCTGTTGTATGAATCTGAAAACAGCAGTAGGGGCCTGTATTTGTGCAAGAGAGAAGACTCGACATTTCAACGTTGTGTTCCTGATGCAATTTGCACGATACTTGTCACAATACAAATAAGTTATACCTTAAACGGAACATCCATTATTTGAAATATCTGAGTAGCGAGCTGTCAGTGTATCTGACACCCCGTTCTGAGTACAATACCATTGTCATTGCTGAATTGGCATTTATCGTCAAACAGCCCAAATGTACCCGTTAACGCTCAACTGGTCAAATACATAGAAATGTGTTAAAATAATTCTGGTCGGATTGTTTGCTTTATGTTAAGAGGGTGCCTTTATTCTGGCAATCAATAATCGATGGCAACTGGTGGGAAACTAATTAATAGAATTACCGTTGTCTGAAAAGTTGTCTACTTTCTCATGTTATTGCCTCAGTTTAATGCCCGCTAAATCATCGATTAATGGCGAATCACGCGACTTTCATAATGGGATCGAAAAACAGAAGTCAATCGATTAAGGAATCCAGGCTGGTGTGTTTATTGGAAGCGGTCTAGCAGTAGTCGATTCTAATTACATAGTATCATCAAAACAGTAGGAGAAAGAAACAATTATCGACATGCTTTATATTTCTGATCATATTTAGGACTAAATGTATGTAGTACTCAGTTGTGGAAGATTGAGTAGCAATGGGGGCGGGGTAAGATCCCTTATATGGCATGGCGTCATGGGAGTCAGAGCTAAAGTTAAAGCCCTTTAAGCAAGTGGCGATAGCAGCCGGGGTTTAGTGGTTAACGTGTACGTATCCTAGTTCGATGTACCGTTTATGTGATCGAGTCTGTTTGTCGATCTCCAGATGTATATTTGAGTCTCACGATGTGGCTCCGACAATCACAAGGCTGTTTGCTTACGAGGTTTCCTCCCGGTTTGCCACTGTAATTAGGCAAAGAGCAGTGCGAAGCTGACAACCCGTCGTCATATAAGTGAAATCCCCTTGAGTACGACGTTAAACCACAGAAAACAAAAAAAACAAATATTTTGCAACCGACCATGGCTTTCATTGTTGTGTGAAAGATAGAAGGCAATTGTATGTCTTCTATTCTTGTTTTATTCTGAAGGGCTTTAATATCGACATTTAAATAGATTCTGTAAAATGTACAAGTGTTTTTGTAAGAATTGCAATTTGGTTAACGAAGATTGATAAATTAATTTTGATGGCCAACAAGCTGACGTCAGGTTTTCCAAATAAAATTGGAATTTCCACGGCAAAAAAACTTTAGGTTAATGAAATTCAAATCTGTAATATGCTCACTATGACTTACAAAGAAGCAGAGTTTGAGTTTTTTAACATTAAACTGAACAACTGAGACAGACATTGTTTTTACCAATCCTGGAAACGTTTATGTTTCCGATATCCAATAACACACTAGGTTGGTGGATTGAGGAATCGTTTTCCTAATGTACAGGTAGTGTTATTGGTGGCGGTCCAACTGTTTGACCTTTGGAATCTCCAATACAGCGCTGTACTTGTTGAATTGGACATTCCAAACTTCACTCTTAACGCTAACATCAACCTGCTCGAAAAATCCAATCGTTATTTACATATATTTTTTTTTGTAATATATTATCCACATT
>JAVFBX010033636.1:0-17803 GCA_034783855.1 Mopalia kennerleyi | reverse complement strand
GTTACATTCACATAGCAGTCTGCAGAATTTAGTGTAAATCAACTGTCCGTACATTCACAAAGCAGTCTGCAGAATTTAGTGTAAATCAACTGTCTGCTACATTCACATAGCAGTCTGCAGTATTTAGTGTAGTCAACTGTCCGTACATTCACAAAGCAGTCTGCAGAATTTAGTGTAAATCAACTGTCTGTTACATTCACATAGCAGTCTGCAGAATTTAGTGTAAATCAACTGTCCGTACATTCACAAAGCAGTCTGCAGAATTTTGTGTAAATCAACTGTCTGTTACATTCACATAGCAGTCTGCAGAATTTAGTGTAAATCAACTGTCTGCTACATTCACATAGCAGTCTGCAGAATTCAGTATAAATCAACTGTCCGCTACATTCCCATAGCAGTCTGCAGAATTGAGTATAAATCAACTGTCTGCTACATTCCCGTATCAGTCTGCAGAATTATTACTTGTAGGTACATTTATATACAAATTACATTAAAAAACCCGGTGCACCTTATTTAGTGTATGTTGATTCTCTGTTCCATTCCCATGCATGTTTATATAATATAGTAAATGTTGTGTACAATTCTCATGTCCGATGGCTTAAAATCCTTAAAGATCTATGAATGTACTTCAGATAGTTTCGTAGGATTTGTTTCTAAAAAGGTACAAAATGTTTAAAGTTTTATCGTTGTACTTCACATATCATATATTTCAGTAGGATTTTTTGCCTAATTTGGTTTAAACTGTTTAAAGTTCTATGGTTGTACTCTATATAACAGAGAGTTTCGTACGATTTGTTTCTAAATTGCTTTAAAACGTTTAAAGTTATATGATTGTCCTTCAGATAGCAGATAGTTTCGTACGATTTTTTTTCTAAAAAAAAATGTATTTGACCAATCCGTCGCTTCTGTCTGTAATGTATTTCAATTGTACATCCTATATCCCTATGCCAAGTACAGATATACCGATCTGGGCGAAAAGCTTTTTGAAAGTGAAACAAAGAAATTCAGTGCTTGGGCTTAACCTGACCCAAACTCCATGAGTACAGAACTTTTGCCTCATTTTCAGGATCAGCCGCTTGAACTGCCTAAATATTTTGTGTTAATTCTTCCAGAGCAGTTACACTGTGGCTTTTAGTATCGAATAATAAGACCATTAACATTGCGTATTGCCGGCGTAGTGATGTTGATACAAGCAAACTGTTACAATTAAAATACCGCTGTAATGAAGAGGTGTATGTAACACTATTAAAAACTACATAACTTGAAATCATAAATTTCCAAATGCGTTTCATTTTTGACATGTCTGAGCGATTATATCCACCCGCACATCGCATTACCTCAGCGGTAGAGTCGCCATTGTTTACTCGCACTGTCGTTGTTGTAGTTTTAGCCACGTGCGTGGGTGGTGAACATTATTCGCTCGTCAGCACAAACGGTGAAAGTGTTATGGTTTTCGATAAAATTACGTAACAATATTTACTTGACAGAATGGGTGTCTACCAACAAGGGGCTAGCATACCACATTAGAGTCGCCATTGTTTACAGACACTGTCGTTGTTGTAGTCGTAGCCACGTGCGTGGGTGGTAAACATAATTCGCTCGCCATCACAAACGGTGTTAGTGTTATCATTTTCAATAAAATTACATAACAACATTTACTTGACAGTATGGGTGTCTACCAACAGGGGGCTAGCATACCACATTTGAGTCGCCATTGTTTACTCACACTGTCGTTGTTGTAGTCGTAGCCACGTGCAGGGGTGGTAAACACAATTCGCTCGTCAGCACAAACGGTGTAAGTGTTATAGTTTTCGCTAAACTTACATAACAACATTGTGTCTACCAACAAGGGGCTAGCATACCCCATTCGGAATTCCTGGAATATACTGCGCACATCATCTCGGATGTCAAACGGTCGTCGCCATTAGGATGTGCCCTTTATTGTTCAAATCAACTATTAAACATAGTTTGCGTAATGTGGTTAATTCACAGTTTCATCTGTTTCAGTTTGAAAACAAAATGCACTCTTCAGACAACTTATAGCGTGTTAAGTGTGTTAATTGTATGCATTCGACTATAAACACGCTTCCAGCGAACAGAATGTACGACATGCCGTATTAATAAAAACGGCAGCGAATAAAAACAACTCAAACCCTTTCTTTGCACTCCTTCGCGCTGGGATCTATCTGGACTAAGGTGACAATCGACTTTACATTTGCCTCAGAGGCTACAAATAATAGTCGATGTCATCTCCTAAGCAAATTACTGGCGCCACCAGCGTATTCCGCATCTATAACGTACCATACCCCCTCCCCCCCCCTGATCCCTCCAGTTTCCCTCCCCCGCCCCACACACCATCGCCTTGCATCAAACCTTTATGCATATAATCTATTTACAGTCACTAGCATGATGTCGTTCTATCTCAGACTCAAAATAACCCACACAAAAATGATGAAGAAAATCCTACTTCCGGTTGGAATAAAGGCAATTGAGTTAAATGCAAAAAGTAGAGGTTTTAACGCCCAAGTTTGAATTACTCTCTACTGCGTTTCTACGATTTCGTAAAAGCCGCTTAAAACGAACAGCACAAAAAAACCCCAAACAACAACAATAACAGACATACACACAAGCAGGATGCCATGCTTGATCATCGTGATGAACATAAAAACCCAACGTTTTATGTTTCCTGTTTGCATCGTGCAATAAGGCTTATATATATACGCTACACGTCTCATATTCGGCGAATAAACCAGAACATATCTATGGACCTCTCGCGGGATTTCGCTTATTCGTTTACGATCTGGATTATAGGTCTACATTTCAGAATACTGACCGTTTATAGGCTTATATTAACTGCAAAGAAACAGACTTGAAACATTAGAATGCTTTTACGGCTATCAATAATTTGCTTGTCTATTTTACCGATGGCTGGAATCTACATACAATTGTTTGTAGATTGTGCCAATAATCATCTCCATAAAAGTGAAAACACCTCTGTATGTAGCGTGAATCTGTAAGCAATTGATCCTAATTTGACAGTAATCAAATTTGGTTCAAATCTTAGAAATCTTCAGTTTTAGACTAAAATTCTTGTGATTGAATTTCACCAAGAAAAAAACCCTCACCTACATCTATCAGATTAAAACTCGTACGAGCAAATATGGTTAGAAATTCATTGATACTGTTTGCTAATATTTCAAGCCTTGTGGAGGTTTTCCATATTAACAATCCATCGACCAATCGTACTGATATTGGCTGCCAACAAACGTTGCACATCAAATCGTATTCAAGGTTATTTCACTCATAAGACGGCGTAGTCTAGTTGCCAACACCTTTGTCTGTGTTCCGTAACGCATAAAAAACATTAGGCCTACCACTCATGATGATGTTATTGTTAAGTTAAGGCTGAGGGAACCAAGGGCAATTGTTTAACCAGAGTTCCATTGACTAGAAGTATGCACAGCACCCTGCAAGATGTTTAGGTCAATGCCAATCCTCACTGCACGGTGACGAGTGTTTGTGGCAATATTCCTTCACACAACACCGTCCATGCAGCACCATGCAGCGTGTTTAGATCAATGTTTCACTGTACAGCGGCGTGTTATATTCGTGTCATCCGTCGCTTTGTGGTCGTTTCTCAAGAAGAGGTCAGCGGCAAACCTAACACTATATGGATTCGAGGTCAGTGTGTTAGGAACATAATATGAAGCGGAAGCCGACTTCAATATTCTGGTCAACATCAGTCGTTGACACTGTACACATAATATGCTAAGTGAATGAAAAACAAAAAGCGAATCGTCACGAGAGAACCGCTGTCTCTTAAAGATATCAACACGCAATTTGCACCGAAATGTTGTTTTTTTTTTAAACACAAAATCTTTCTAGGATTTCCATCGAGATGTTTTACTAAGAATACGTAGCTTATGTTGAGCGTAATAACTATGACGTCCAGGGACCTGTCTTACGAATCATGCGTAGCTAACGTTGTACGCAATTACCATGACGACACAATGCTATCAGTACTGGACGTCATGGTAATTACGTCCAACGTAGGCTACGCATGTTTCGTAAGACAGGCCCCAGTACTGAACACATTGTGCCGTTTGGTTAACTATGCTTAATGTTAGCTGAGCATATTTCGAAAGACAAGTCCCACTCTCCTATGCAGGAGGTATGATTCTTATAGAGTGATATGTTCTAGCATTCATATTCTCGCGAGATTTCCTAGAGTGGACCGGACTAGGACTGTAAGACAACTCTTGTACGCTTCGCCAGGCCATCGCACATTAGACCAACAAATTAAACAAGTGCACAACAAGATGGCCCGGGTGTATCTTAGAGTCTATGTCTCGTGACGTAGGAAGTAGAATCAATTGTATTTTAGAGTGATGTTCCAGTGGATTGATGAGTGAGCTAACGTCATTAAAAAGCGCAAAATGACACAAAAACGCACAGCTGTTGCAAAATGAACAGCCACTAGTCTATATGGTGTACCACCACTGCACATGCACTGTCAGTCTCATAGTTAGGCAAGTGTACCAAATACAGCATAGAACACACAAAATGGTGACGTCTCTGGGATGAAACCTCTTGAAAAACCTGCGGCCTGGTTTGAGATGTTCAAATTTTTTCAAATGAAAAATGATCGTAAGCTTTCATAAATGACTATCGGGCCACGGTAATTCGGAGACTGGACACCGAGAATGGTTAAAATGGCCTTCAAAACTTATAACTCAAATGAGTTTGTTTAATCATCGGTGTACTGACCACTCAACCAGCATTAGGTTGGAAAATGTAACATGAATAAGTTCTTTCTTATAACGATAAAATAAAGAAACTCAAGATGGCGTTTCGCGGTCACATTTTCGTTGAACTACACAATTGGTCTCAATTGGCCAGACAATTTCAAGGAAATATTTCGAAGTAAAATGTAGAATCAGGATCTAGAATTTAATCGATTTTAATCCGGGAAATATAAGTTAAAAATCGAACAAAAAAAAGTCCAAGTAAGCTACAGGGAAGTGGAAAGTGTGTCTGATGACAGCATCTTTTTACGTCACGGAAAGCGTCAGCCAAGAAGATTCAGTTAAATGTTTAACCGCAAAAGTAAGTGGAAACGGGTCATTAATAAATAATATGAAATACTATCATATACCTCTATATCGGGAAATTTCGATGTCCGGATTTTAATTGTATCCGCCTTTTCAACACCCAATTTTTACTTCGCAGATGTTTTTTTTTTGGTAATTTTATATGTCCGTATAGTTGTTAGTTTTGGTTAAACAATAATTTAGTTCCTGTTACATTAAAAGGATTTGTGGCAGTGCCTATATTAACGCATCGCCCAACATGACAATTATACAAGATTTGGCGCAGGGGCTATTACTGAAAAAAAACAGCAATTAACTTGATAGTTTAAACTTAACTATTTTAGGTAAAATAAACAAATTAATTGACGCACACTTTTTTAAATTTAAATTTCGCCTTGATATAGCCATATAAAGATTTTAAAAGTCTCTTACAGATATCAACTTTTACATGTTCTGCTTGGCTGGTAATTGACGTCGTACTGAAGTGTATTTCACCTAAATAACGACGGGATTATCTCATATTTTCCCCCGCGTAAATAAAGTTTTGCTCCCAATAAAATGCCGCCAGTTTTCTCTCTTGGTCTATTTATAAGCCACCATTGAGGTGTGTATTAAACTAGATTAACGAGTTGCCAAGCGATGAGTATAATAGCTTTGGCCATATTAGAGAGGCCAACAGAAATTGCGTAATCTTTTTTTCTTTTATTGCGATAGTAATTCTGACTGGAAAAGCCGAATTCCGTCAAACTAACATATAAAAATCATCATTTAAGCATTGTGTTCACGTTGAGTTTTTTTTAAATATATACCTTACCGAATATGTTGTTGGCTGCATAATTAATAATACTTTATATTCCATATAACTGTTAATTAATTTCTCTCGAGATGACGGTATGTTACACATATTACAACCCGAGATTTAGATCTATTTAGGAAATGGTCTCTGGGAGTTCGTAAATGTAGAACATGAGATGATTCGCCGACTTTAAGCAATCTTCATCCCTGTACCAGTGTGATTGCTTATTCCTTACTAACAATTATTCACGAATAGATATTTTTATAATACAGCTTCAAAGGGGTATGCGGATAGTTTGTGATTTGGTACGAATGCGCATGACATCATCATTTGAAGAAGAATATGCGTACAAAAGGACCGACAGACTGTACGAAATTATTCCTTAACATCTTAAGGAAAACGTTAAGGAGTATTCCTTCCACAAAGCACCAGGTGAATATTCCCTAAATTTAAGTGAACACGAGATTGGACAAGCATTAAACAAACACCCTTAACAGATTACGAACAATTCCACACAGGTTCAGGGTAACTCCGCAGTAAGGCGGCACGGACTTGTTTCCATATGTTTGATAAGGATTTGTAGTTACTGTTGAAAGTTTTCTTAAGTAAGCTTATTCAGCAAATTTATTGCTCGTTTAGGCGATTCGGACGAGCAGACTAGATACATTGCGTGCATTAAAGACTGGTGTTCGACTTAACAATTTGATTCGCATGAAATTAAAAGATGTCGTTAATTGATATGAAATATTTATCTGTCAGGCATACAAAACAAGGATAGAACAGCGTATCGGGCTTTTTGAAAGTACGTCGTACAGAAGACAAACCGAATCGGTAATTTTTGTCTACACTGAAACAGTAGAACAATAACTATAGAATGGAATAATAAGCATCGTGAGTTTGGCTACTCAGATCGGGAATTTTTCTTCTATAATGTTAAATCAGAGAGGAACTGAAGAAAATTTACTAAAAAAAAATCATTCATTTTCTAACAAATAAAAATCCACACCTTAGTTATTCCTATTTTGGATTTACACTTCTCTCTAATCTAAATATCATCATAATTTTAAATCTTTAATTAAGATCAATTATAACAGTTTATGTTTATTAGCCTCGTGTGTAAGTTACGGCATCATTGACTCTTTGCATAAAGCATGATTGATAACCCACATATTACAAGCACTTTTGCATTCGGGCTATTACTGTAGACTCACTTCTAGACTCAAAATCGCATATGCTATAAAATGACATTCAATCCACGAGGGGGCTCTTAACAACGCGAGTAATCCATCACCGTCTCCTCTTCCCCCCTCCCACACCCCGCTCGCACCCCCTCTCTACCTCATACTGAAATAGACCGCAAACATCAGTCAATCCAAGACGAAACTACGGATCAACTTTATCCCCATAGATCTGAAACACCAGACGGTTTTCGCCCAGCAGCGCATCAGAATGTACAATATAATCTCTTTTGGTGTACAATCTATAATATTACTGAAAAAAGGTGTTTTCGAATGAAAAACATATTTTACCTTATTTTGTATAGCACAAGTTTTGGTTTTCATATTTCTGCAACTTTCTTATAAAACACATACATTAAAACACAATGTGGCATTATAGCCAACTGTGATACATTTGTATTGAAAAGAAATATAATTGTACAGGCCTTCAGTGGTATGCGAACATGACTTGTTCTTGACTAAGCTGTGTCGGTGGTGTAACCGACTGAGCTACAAAGACGACAACAGAATTTTCCCTCTAGTTAAGAAAATAGTTGACTTACCGTAAGCAGCTACCAATGCATTGCACAGAATCAAAGGAATTAGCATCTTCATTTTGTTGTGAAAGTCCGCGGGAAGAATCCCTATACAACAATTAAACAAATCTCTGTCAACGAGCTAACTGGTCCTCTTTAAGACCGCTAGAATATGACCCGAGAAACTTTGCGAAACTGGCTGAAAACTCTGGCGTGTTGATCAAGAAAGAAATGGTCTGTCCCAACGGTCGATATATGCCAAGTAACCGAATGCTGGTTAAAGACGCGTTATAAGTAGTCGCAGAAGTTTCTTGGATAAACTCCAACTGAGCTGTAATCGGTCCGAATTTGTGATCGCACACAGAAGCACTTATACCGTTCTTTAGCTAAACTCTCTCCTAATTGTCCAGATAACTGACGATACTCTGCCAAATATTCTTCTTCCCGGCAGTGAAGGCGTCAAAGCAAGCGGACTGAATCTCGAGTTTACCCCGCTCTTCTTAAGTTGCGTCCGGTCCCAGGTCTATCCGTTAACTCCCTCTGACCAGTCGGCTTTAAGAGTTTTAACTCACGAAAGAGAATTTGATACTGTTCTCGAAAATCCTGTAACGCCGATTGCAAAATGTGTCACTCAAGCTAAATAGTTTTTAAAAGTACAGTCAACTTTTCTTAGCAAAACGTTCCCTGTTGTTGGTTCCAATGGAGTTGGCTTAAGCAGACGATCGCTCAAATACAGTTCGAACGCCCACCACGCGTGCTGTCCTGACAACGGGTTTCCACTGGCCAATCAGAACCAATCAACAAAACAGTTTTGGTATCGGGCTAAGTTGTTCGATCACCGAGTGCGCCGTTCATGCACAGTACTGGCTCAGACTTTCCGTGAGCAGAGAATGCATTAGTGAGCTGCTAAAATAGCAAAACTTTAAGAGACCGTTTGCTTGCTCCAATCGATGCCGCTTCGTAAGTTACGACTCGATATAATGTAGCCCAACTGACTGAATACGCGCTGAATAGCACTCCTAGATAGACGCGCTTACCAGCTTCGCGGTCAAAAGTAGTGCATGATATAGAGGAAATGGTACTAGGCTCGCGGTACATAGCTATTGTAAAACAGCATGACAGTACATCGCCGCGTTAGTAGCTTCAGATAATTTCGTGGGATATTTAATTTCTAAATAATTGAGATCAGGCGAGCAGAATTTCTGGCCGACTTTAATTACACAAACGTGCCCAAGTTCTCATTAAGGAAGCTGTAAGTAAATGTGGGTAATTAAATATCAAAATCGTGAGAAAAAACATTTAAAAATAAAATTCGCATTTAGCTAATAACCGAACAAATTAAGTATAGAACGAAAAAAAAACCCCGTAGAATTTACATCACTTCCGAAATGAAACTCATTCTACAAAATGGTGAATACTAAACAATGTGGGATGTACTTGAGTTTACATCGCTCTGATGGGACTGTATATCCTGCTAAGTGCGACTTGGATAATTTACAGTAATTTGCTTAAAATCAGCTAGGAGGAAATAATCTCCTACGGCCAATCACACTGAAGATGCCAATTACCCCTCACTTCATTTTTTGCAGTGTAGGTACAGAACTAAGCGACTGGAAGGTGTGTGACTTGGAGACATGTGCGGGAGGTGTACGGTAATTAAATGTGTCAACTGTGAATATGCCCTATATCGGAAAAACCGACATTTCAAAGCCTTTGCCAAAATATGACATTTTGCCAAGGATTATTTTGCACAATGTACGGACGGAAGGAGTTAGATTCGTATTGCCCTGGTGCTCACAGAACAAAGAGACAACAGGAAGTCAAAATTTAACTTTTACTACATAATGTTTGGCACAATGTACGGCGGGTGGTTGGGGGCAGTTTCCTGTTGCCCTGGTGCCCTCAGAGTAAAGAGGCAACGCAATTGACCCATCCCCACCCAACGGCACATTTCACCACACAATATTTTAGCACAAGCTGGTCGGCCTGTTGGATTTGTTTATTTGTTTGATTGGGGTCAAGGGTATTTCATTTATACCACCCCCGCGATTTCGAACTGTTGGAGGGAGCTGCCTGTTATCCTAGTGCTCTTCGTGCCTAAGAGGCTACACGAAGCAGATGTGGCGGTGATGTCGTTGTATAACGTCCTGTGATTGTCCTGTATTTGTCGTATGTTGTCTTTGTTTGTTGCCAGTGGCGTCGTACGGATTGGTTCACCACCGTATGTACGGCAAAATATGAAATAGACTATTCTTGTCTATAAGTGAAATCCTCTTTTGTGGGAAGCTAAACTGCCATCTAACAAACACGGAAATATATGGGCACAGCTGATTCTAAATCTCTGTATACGTGTGGTACCTTATCTTCTTTGCGACACATTTTGTCAATTAATATTATGGTGGACATTACATACCATATTATTTGTTTCTGTATATAAAAAAGCTATTTTCAATACAACAGATTCATTGAACAATGGCATTTTCAATAATTATTAAGTTCATTAAGTGCAATATAAGTGCCTTATGAAAAGAACGTGGTGGCGCGGCTTTATCCCATAAAAGTTGCAGTGTGCATTGAGGAGCTAGATGGTGCTCGATGGCTGTAAGATGGCTCTAAACTAGCCAGGTGGAAATTAATTATAAGACAAGAAAATGCTAATCCAAACCACAAGAAAGTCACACAAGTTTAAGAAATAACGCTTACATTCTACTGAAAACTGTCGTTAAATCAATGAAATGCCTGCAAACTTTTCGTCTTGTCCTTCACATAATTGTTTTAATTTACATTCTTTCGGTGAAATTTTAGGTCACGAGAGCCGTTCAGTTATACAAGTATGCTCATTATATTTTCCACCCAAAAAGTTCATTATAAAAATGCTCTTGTTGTGACATAACCCAAAACCTTTACTATATTATGTTCATAAACCTCAAGTTTTGTTTCGGATATTTTGAGCCGATGAATTAAGATTTCATTGGGAT
The DNA here is from genome assembly GCA_034783855.1 of Mopalia kennerleyi. Lineage (NCBI taxonomy): Eukaryota > Metazoa > Mollusca > Polyplacophora > Chitonida > Mopaliidae > Mopalia > Mopalia kennerleyi. The sequence continues at coordinate 7,186 of JAVFBX010033636.1, read as the reverse complement.
AGAACCATCCCACAAGGGGTCTTATACCATCAGACCTTGTAAAATTCATCGTATTTGTATATATATGTCATTACATTTGTATAATTTGTATATATGTCATTTTGGTAAAATAGACGAGTAGATGCATGGCTGGTTGGCTAGTTGTTTGGCTGATTGATTGGATAGTTGCTTGGCTGGTTGGCTGGATTGTCAAACGGTTAATTGGTGGGCTTGCTGGATGGCAGGCTGCCTGGCTGGATGGATGGTTGGCTGGCTGGCTTACTGGCTGGCTGGCTGACTGACTGGTTGGTTGGTTGGTTGGTTGACTGACTGGCTGGCTGGCTGTTTGATTGGTTGGTTGGTTGGTTGGTTGGTTGGCTGGCTGGCTGGCAGAACGGCTGGCTGGCAGAATGGCTGTCTGGCTGGCTGGCTGAATGGCTGGCTGGCTGGCTGGTTGATTGATGAAATTGATTGATCTGTCATATTTATACAACCATTCAATCTGACAGCTTAAATACACTTCAATTATATTCTCATTAGAGTGCGTTGAACTAAATAACACTTCATCTAAATATGAGTGTGTGCGAAATGTGTTTGATATCCGGGTACCTGGTTCAAATTATGTCGCTATTATTTGAACACCAATCTTTCAGACAAGAGGACTGGAAAGGTGAATTTGTCATTTTTTGTAAACCTTTCTGTTCAGCCAGAACGAGAATGAATGTACCCGGAAGTGGAATGAATTACGTGAAATATCGCAGATCACATGACGTAACCCACAGACCCTATAAACCCTATAGGAGCCACACAACACTGTATCTTGTTTCTTTTTAATAGGATGTACATACCATGTAGCATTTGATTTTAATGCCTAAATAGTTTTCATTAATATATTACCATTGACACATGAAGGGTAACGTTGAACTATATGCAATGCTGCAACATTTCTTTGATAGAAATACCAAAATTTGTTTTCATTGGGATATCAGCTAAATGCTATGGCATCAAATATCTAGGAGGCAAGTCTCAAAGCACTGTCTGCATTATATTATGCCCTTTTTAGTACATGTAACATAATACTAAACTCTTTGTTTGATAGAGATTTACGAGTATTTCATTCATTTGACGATGGATTGTCCACTTCCTGAAATTTCGCTAATTACGTTAAGTACCAATCTCTACCTGTTAAATCAGTGACGTGTTCAGTAAACAAAAAGAAGCAAAAACAGAAAAAACAACAATCATAGACAACGGCTTCATCGTGCTAAACGAAAACGTCCAATGACATGCGCCTACTGATTGAATGATTGCTTTTTCCTTATAAATTTATCTATTTTTTTAATTTTTGATTTATTTACTTTAAATGTTTTTGTTTATATTTTTATATTTTTATATATTTAGGTTCATTGTTTTTTTTTTAAATTCTCATCCTTCCGTATTTATTTTCAATCTTATTAATTTATTTTTTATTTTTATTTTTATTTCACAACTGCTTTATATTTTGTTTTATATAGTTAACCTCTACTCTGATGTCGAAAAGATTAAGAAACCGCAAAGCTGGATGTCACTGTCTGTTGTTGTTCTTAAGTCTCGGGTACTTGCTATTCCTTTTCCTACGGTTGTTTGCGTGTGTGTGTGTGTGTGTGTGTTGAAAGACTGGTCTAATTTTTACTGTAGAATCGAACTGTTATTACTTGATGGTCATGCTCTAGACGTATCTGGAAATAATACTTCGATCATTCATCCTGTATTAACTAAGCAGACTTGTAATATTTATTTCCCAATCATTAAATGAGACTCCGAGTCTTTCCAAGCCGTCGACTTCACTTTCTCAAGTCTCTATATCCAATGTCTTCGATTCTACAGATACATCTGAATTATTATATTTGGAGTGTTGTGTTTTTTTCACAACATGGGACTGTGAAGCCCACTCTGTTCGGCGTTCTGATTGGTTGGTTAATCGTAATATCTACCCTATGCTTAGTCTAAAATATAATCGACTTTACTTTCTACGTCGAGATATAGACTCTAAGATACACACGGGCCATCTTGATTTGCACTTGTTTTATGTGCTGGTTTGTAACATACGTCGCCCCCAAATATTGGCGGGAATTAATGCGCGATGGCCTGGCATAACATACTAGAGTTGCCGTAGTCTAGTCCAGTAAAGAAACTCTCGCGAATAGACGATTGCGCTATAATGGTCTGCACTAAAAACTGAGCCAAGTAACATGTCCACGTGGTCGTGACTTACTGGTAGAGTGTGCGCTTACTAATCCTACCTTGATTAACGGTTCACAGAATCGAGTCCGTCTATCGACTATCAGACGCAGAAATTCAACAGAAGCAGTCCAACATAGAACAATTAAACACGGTTTTTGCATTTTTGGGGGGGATAGCACAATCTTAGTTTTAACACATTCTATTTCAGAAAATTGCTCTCTGGAACCCTTCCAGGATTCAAAGCCCCGACACTCACAGTTATGTGCCAGATCTCCTGCAGTAAATGCCGGCCAACTAGACCACTCAGCGACCACACCATGTCGGAAAATCCTTTGACACTTTCCGTACCGGTACAGTTATCTCGGAGGTGAGTGGAAGCCATATTAATATTAAAACACCGGTAAGAATCACACTGTTGCAAATAATAGAAATTTTGTCCTCTGTGAGTATAATGAAGCTCCAATGACGTCATCATACCAACACAAGAATAGCTAGCCTTCTGGCATAAACAATAAACACTCGGATAACTTTGTCATATGATGAAAGTAAATCCATGCGAGTTACCTCCCGTGATTGCCATCAAAAATGACCCAATCATCGTCCGAGATTGTGGCGGAGGGATGATCTGACATGCCGCCACCCTTTATTCTACAAAATAGAAGGATAGTCAGCCGGAATCTAGGACTTGCTCCAGCCTTCTGATAGGAGAGTGACAGCTTCCAAACCCGAATTCAACGAATTACTTTTGTGACTTTCTTTTCCAAGTAAATGCTTACAATATTAATAGTGTTTTTATCAAGATAACAGTTTGTAAGAACATACAAATCTATTCGAACTGACGGCAATGTAACATTTAAACAAACATGCGGTCAGTCGATTTCATCTGTCGATTTGTCAATTGAACTAGCCAATTGCACCAAATAAAAAAATCCAAACAAAGAAATTTGCACCAATATTTGTTTTAATGTACCATGGAAACAATTTGATCAACAAAATCAGTTGGCCTTGCCTATTTTTTACAAGTCAATCCTAACGTCCACCTTGGGATGGTGCATGGCAGTGCGTTCAAGTATATGTATGTGTTTTTAAAATTGATTTTAGGCTAAGAAAGTGATAGTTATGAGGGATAATTCATAGATGTAGTTTGTGTAAAGGAATATGAAACCATTCTTGTTGTGATATATTTGTATAGCGTCATGTAATTATCCTGTATTTGTCCTATCTTTTCTTTATTTGTTGCCAGTTGTGTCGAGGGTGGTTTCCTTAGCCCGTTGGGCTGGCACGCCGTCATATGAATGAAATAACCGCAAGATAAACAAACAAATTGTGTCCCCTTGTTCAGGACCTCTTTGCGTTCAGTAGATCTAGTCCGAACACTTACATCATTTTGTAGCCACCAAGTACCATCTAGTTTTTCAACGCAGACTGGAAATTTAGGGATAAACCCGCGCCATCACTATCGCACCAGGAATACACGAGGCCAGGCTATACCTTAAGCCTCTGTAACGACAAAATCGAGCTGCTTAAAAATATGACAATATGCAATGTGAGACAACTTTAAATGGAGCAATTTTTTTACTTAAGAATTAAAAACTTTGTTAGCATCTTTAAATAAGGAATTGCATTGATCTACAGCTGAATGACATCATGGTATAGTCCCGGCGTATTTATATAGCTGTAATTTGTCTGGCTACGACCCCACAATTGACGCTATTTTAGCAAATATCACTACATTCAAAATGGTCCTGGTTTATGACCAATCGGCATATACGCAAGTCATGGAGGTAAGACGGCGGCGGTTTTAATCAAATGCACTAACATGTCATATGTGACCCGCTCCAGCAAAATGTATGATGTGGCAAATTACTGTTTTGAGTATTGTCAAAGGTAAAAATGGTTAACAGGTCAATATTGAGATTTTAGAGAAAAAAATGTACTTTGTACAGCATACAACTATTTTTATATCTACCTATTTATCGATTTTTTGGTTTTATGGCCAAACAAATGAAACACCAAAGTAATTTATTTGTAAATAAATTGATAGGTTTTGGGTTCGATTTACTTTTGAAATATGTTTTTAAAATTAACCTATCAGGAAGGCAACTGTTCGACAAGTGGGCGATTTTGTTTTTGCAAAAGATAACGTATGGTGAAACCAGACCCTCTTGCGTGGTCGAAGTTAACGCAAGGGACTGGTTCACGCGAGACTATAAATGGTGCCGCTGAACCGAGATTTCCACAACAACAACAACAGCAAAGCAAAGTGCAGACTGCCAAAAGTCTCATAGAAACTAACACTCCCATGTTTGTACCAATTTAATTTGTCCTTGTCTGAAGCGGGTAATAATTTGTAATAAACTTTACGCTGTAATAAGCTGTTAAAGGTCTTCCCAAATGGGATTTAAATCAGGTTTAAAGTGACTCAATTCCAAATATAATATTGTCAACTAATTTTTAAAAATATCCCGTATTCTTTCGATTCGTAGATTTTTTTTAGTCACTTGCAAACTTGCAACTTTGCAAACAAGTTATTCAATCTTTGACATAAGCAGGGGAAATTTTCTTCGGACATTCTGGACATTGAATTATTTTTATAAGTGTTCTAGGTATCAACCAATTGGGAAGACCTTTAATAACCTGCGTATCATCGGGTGTATTTACAGCCAACAACGGCTGAAACACAAAAACATACATTTTATTTTGCAAAATTACGGTGACAAATTAAGAGTGACGGATTATTTCTTATTCAGTATTTTTATTGTAGTCTACATTAGTTTATTTTCCCGATGAGTCAGTCGTTGAGGCTCCGGCAATCGCGAGGGTGGTTTTACGAGGTTTTCTCCCGTTTGTCCAAAGTAATAAGACATGGAACACTGTGAAGTGGACAACCCGTCGTCGTATAAGTGAAAAAGCATTGAGTACGACGTTAACCCCTAACGAAACAAACAAACAAATCCTTTACCACGACGTTAAACACCATTCAAGCAAATAAGCTGTCTCTTTTCTAAACATTATCTTTTTACTGGCCCTATATCTGCTATCAACTGGACCGTTAGTTTATGAAATCTGACAATATCTTAATTCCCCATTTCAAAACATGTTCTGTTCCATGGCTTACAACATCTCAACCGGTAAGAGATAAGATAGATGTCATGTTGTTGTTGTAGGAATCCCCGATATAGATATCCTGTTACAAAAATAGATCATAAATATGTTTATCGAGCCAGTCATTGCATCAAATCAAACGAAACAAAACATATCTTTACCCGAGTTTTGAGCAGAAACATTTTTTTTAGAGGTTTTATCATATAATCTAAACGTGCTATAATATCTTGTGTTTCTTGTAGGCCTCGTGCAAATGTATAATGATCAAAAGTCGACTACAGTGACATTATGAAACAGTCACGTACATACCATATAGTTTCACATAAACATACAATAACATTAATATAACCCTGGAATCAGCCAATCAGATGTGACCCGCCCACGTGTGTTATATTATATGTTATTAAGGTGTAGATTCTCTTGTGACAATCTTGCAGAATGTTTTACACTCTATATAATTTGTCTGCCATTACCACTCATCCTAAATGACTTGACAAACAATATTTTCATATATATTATTAGACTGCAATATTGCAATTCAAGAGCAATCCCCAATTATTATTCGAAAGTCTATTTGATTAACTCACAAGGTCTACAACAGCGATGGGATTTTAGTGGTTCTGTATTGTGTGGGTGGGTGGAGTCAATGGTGGCGTCACAGGAGGGTGGGGGAAAGTAAGATAGTCCACCCCCCTCAGACCCCTCCCCTAAATAAAAAAAACAAAAACACATAAACACATACATTTAGATTGCCCCTCCCTTACCCCCACCCCCACCCCATCGTCCAGATTTATTGCACTTTCAAGATACTTCGTACCGAAATTTCTCATCGTAAATGACGTTACATATTTTTGGGGTGTCGGACATATGTGACTGGGTGGGCAAACTGTTCGGTGTGATTGACGCCATATTCCAGTCTATATTAAAATATATTACCAATGCCTGACACAGACTAATTTTTTCGCTGAGTGAAGTACAGAATTGAAATCTAAACCAGCGTTCAATAACATGACAGATGGTGGATGCTGTGTGTCGCTGTAGCTCTGGTGCTCTCTAAGGGGACCTGTCTGCTGCAAGCTGGGTACGTTTGCTCGCTTGACTTATTGTGCCGTTCGTTATACTCCGACATTGTTTAGTGTATGTCCTTGTTTCTTGTCGCCAGGGCTGGGTTAACCATTCAATGGGGAGCGGTGGGTATGTGTGTGTGTGTGGGGGGGGGGGGGGATATATCAAGTGAGTGCCATAAACAAATTGAGATTATATTTCATTATTTCATGCAAGTTACATTTGTTTCGTTGCCACCTTACAATTATCACAACACATGTCACAACACTTTCATTGTAACCTAAGCCTCTCCACGACGAGGAGGCGAGAATGTCTATGCTAGCTGTTATTAACATTCTCACCTCCTCGTAGACGAGAGGTTTGGCCATACTTGGATGCCTCCATGAAAGTAGTATGACGTGTGTTGTAATCTGCGTCATTTTTGCAGATGGCAACAAATTTAACTCGTATGTAATTATCAAACATAATCTAGATTTGTTTATGTATACTCACGGGGGGGGGGGGAATATAATGACGCAGATGGGAATCTAATGACGCAGATGGGAATCGCCATTAAGACGATTCTGACCGGCTAGTCAGCCCACAGATTAGCTACTGAGTTTGAACGCTTCTAATCATGTAATCGACCAGCGATGAATCTCCTGCGGAGTAAAGCATTGTGGGAGTCGAGACCATGCTGGGACTATGGCGGCGTGACAACATGCAATTAGGCCGTGTTGTTCCACCTTTTTAAACGGGGCTACTAGTCTATTTAGGGCTACAATTGACATACAAATGTATCACAGCGTTCAGCTTACAAAACATTATTGGACAG
>JAVFBX010033525.1:0-17807 GCA_034783855.1 Mopalia kennerleyi | reverse complement strand
GATTAAAAGTTGTATGAAACTCAGTGTGGTGTGAACAGCGAGTTTCATACAACTCAGATTTATACAATTTGTGGCATACGACAAGATGTATACAACTAGTTGTATCGTGTGAACGGGCCTTAAGTAGATAATCATAGACAAGTATGAAACTAACATGCAGATTAAATCATTCATACTCATGGAAGAAATGGCATTTCTCCCCGCACCTGAGAAAGATTGGACCCAGTACTAAATGCCGTCACAGAGGACATAATGTTGAGCAGTACGCACATTCTGGTCAAGAATCATTTCATTATGGATTGCCATACAGAGCTGGTGGCTTTGATTAGTGTTTTGAATACATCGGTTGGAATTATGTTTATCGGGATATCATTAGCAGAAACGAGTGATACCAAAATATAGTATTTAGCCGAGCACGTGGGATAGCAACTGAAACTGAAAGTTTACGAATGTGTTTTACATGATGTGTGATAGTTAAAACACAGTGAACATGGCACTGATTGATTAGGGCGGGTGGTTGGAGGGAGCTTCGTTTTACCTTGGTGCTAAAGGGAAACAGGAAGCTGATATGTTTGGGATGTCAGTAATGCGTCATGTTATTGTGCTGTATTTGTCCCATATTGTCTTTGTTTGTTGCCAGTGGTATGAAGGGTGATTTCTTCACCAATTTGGCTGGCACGTCGGCATTTAAGTGAAATACCCTTGAGTACGGCGTTAAACACCAATCAAACCAACAACCATAGTGAATAGGTATATAGTCAGTCGGTGGCGCAACACGCAAAAATAGTGCAAATATATAACATTGTACCCCGATTCCTCAAAATCATACGAAATTTTCGGACACATTTCCCACAGCGAGACGGGTGAGGGCGAGAGTAATTGATTGATTGATTAACTGATTGGTGCTTTACGACACCATCAGCGGTATTTGAGTAACGTTCAGGCGTGAGCATATTTTCCATTTATATATTTATTCCATTCATATTTAATGTATCTAATCACTAACACCCTTGGGCGTTAACATAAAAAAAACAAAATGAACTGAAAAGGACATACATAAGTGTTAACAATTCAAATATGCCAATATATTAAATAGTTAAAATTTGGTATAAAGTTCTTTAAATATTGTGTTTAAAACTGTGGTCATTTTAGTTATTTACAATCATTCATAATAAAAAGATTTTATGATACACAACGATCCGTTTAAGAAACTTGATGACGACATCGGCAGCAATGCTGTCAAACAATTCCTTCATAGATGTGACTGCAAAACTGTTGCCTACCAGTGACAAAGCCCCACAGTCAACCAACATTTGTTTGATGTCGGACACGCAGTCACAAATTCTCAGTTTGGTTCTGATTAGGCCTAGAACCACCTGTCCTTTTGAGTTATCCACTGAAGCCAAAACTCTGTGGAATAGCAGAAGAACACCGATACGTATTTGGCGACTTTTGCATCGACGTTGTTTTCAGACAGTTCCCCAAGCATCGACCGTTGTGTCATCTATGGTTGATTGACTCTGACAAGTTTAAAACCAATCCTATGTTATTGTTAAATTTTAATTCCCTTTAGATTATTCGAGGCGAATATTCTTTACTTATTCAGAAGAACCTTTGTATAAGGAGTTCACACATTACACATTAAAAAACATACTCATATGCGTCTTGTTCGTCTTGTCTCTCGGTTTTGCCCTTTTGGTCCACGTTTTCACTATCAACAACAAAAATACAAACAAATTGTTTTTTTTTTGTTACGGTAAACGTCATGAGGATAAATCGCAATTCTCCGATAGAGACCTTGGATTGTGCTAAAGCATGGCCACGAGTCTTTACCCTAAACTGTACAGACCTTACAAAATGGGTCCCATTCGTTAACGTTGATCAAGTAAACATTTTGCCATGGTGTTTGATTGCACTGCATGCCGTTCTTTTAAATATGCCTACGAACATAAAACATCCGCATATTTTCAACGATAGCCTTTTCTGTTAAAACAGGTATAATTCGCTCTAATTCAGTGAATTGAGTATGTGAATATCAACTGTTAACCAGCGTTTGTATGTCCCTCTGTGTACGATCTTGACAAAATGATCGATTTGCACTTAACCGCCTTGCTAGGCGTTTCGTCTCAATGGATCTGAAGTGGTATTTAAATTTTTCTTTAAATCGATCACAACATAAATAATAGGTATGCTATGACAAGGTTTCTTTCTAAACCATACTTAATAAACAGAACAAGTTCCATACACATTAGTTTAGAAAAACATATATATACTTTTTTTGGTATTTCATCTGAGCGTCTTCATTTTTACTCTATCGTGTTTGTCTTAGTTTTGTTTGTGTCATTTCATATATATAGCATAAAGGGAATTATGATGTCCAGTGTCAAACCGTGAAGAGGTAAGAAACGTGAATAAATATTTCCGCTGCTATGACGGACGTTAACTACACACCGACTACGAGTAGTTGTCTTTTGAGTTATTTTGATACAGTGATAATTAACCAATATAAGCAAATTAATGATCCTTCCGTAATTTTTCCACATGCCGATATATGAAAAGTTTTTGAATAAGACTTCCTTATTTTAACAACAGTCAACGATATTTTGTTTTACAATGCACGCTAAAGACGGTTCCTGACTCAATTGTCTGCAATTGTTGTTATTGATTACCGGGCCCCATCACATTTTGCAATCGATCTACATTTTATCTAGTTTGTCTTTACAGCGGTGCCTGCAAAAAAGGTTATCGTTACATTGCATGTGTGTTTATCAATCAGCAAAATGCTTTGGGGAAATTTTGGGGGCGGTGTTTGTATAATTTTATTGCACCCATCCCGTTTGTTCGATTAAAATGTGCAGATGAGGACACAGTTTCCAGATCTTTGTTTCTTGCATATGTACTGTACCGTCCGTGAGGATTAAGATTAGTCCATGTCGGAATGGTCATTAGAACGGTAAACCTATACATCTGTTGCATTTTGCTGATAGTGGATAACCTATACATTTTATGTGAAAATTATTTCAACGATAGATGATGTCTGTCGTCTACATTTTATTTAAAATACTGACATATTCTAAGTTTGTATTTACAGCTGTACATGTAAAACAAAGGACATCATGTATACATTGTTTTATCAATAGCTTACTGGTTTGTTGAAGAATTTAGAGCGCTGTTTGTATAATTGTTATTTCACCCATACCGTTTGTAGAGTTTAAAGATGCAGATGGGGACACAGATCCCGGATGTTTGTGTCTTGCACATGTACCTGTGTACTGTATCTTCCTTGAGGATTAACGTGATTCCATGGTTGTATAATATTATTACATCCATCCAGCTCCGACGTATCTGTTACGGACCAAGAAAATGTCCGCTTCATATTCAGAAATGACGAAAACAGTATCGTGATTTTATTAAAGATTGATTGGTTACTTTTAATTAGTATGTTTTCTACGCCGTACTCAACGGTACTATACTTATATGACAGGGGTTACTCTACAGTTAAATTACATACTAACACAACGTTAGAATATGAACTCGTTTGCAGTATCATTTGTGCGTTATACAAATGCTTCATCTTAAATTAAACACCTAAGTGTGAAATCAAACTAATACACGAGAATTTGTCTTTTCCCCGTGTTATTTAACTTATTATATAGCTGTAACGTTATTGGTTGGTTCTAATTTGTATTAAACTGACAGAAACATGTCTTTCATGCTGTTTTTTTACCGTCTCTTTCTATGGTGACTGATTCCCGTTGTGAACAGATTAAGAGAAAGTTCCAAAGGATGGGATAGTGTATAAATCTAATTAAACCGAGCCAATTAAAAACATATTCAAGGTTCAAGTATGTATGAAGTTTCTTCTTAACATAAAGAAAAAATGCAATTTCCGATTTTGTGGCAATAATTACCATGAACAAATTGTATAACTTACTGATAATCCATCAGTACACTGGATTATCAAAATCAAAAGAAGTCTCGAATATTACAATATCCGGTTTTCAAGACACTGGTCTACGTCACGAAGATTAAGTAGCCCGTTTAGCCGGAAACTAGCAGTCGTTAGTTCAAATACAAGCACCGAGAGACGGACATTTTTAATCGGAGGCTTGGCACATGTAATTTGATAGCGTAAGCCGTTAGCGTCGAAGAATCGATCACTATATCTCTCAACAGTATTCATTCCGATGAAGCGAAATTAACTCCATCTACTTTAAATGTTTTCTGAAATTTTTTTGTTGAAGTTTTGAGTTGAATTAGCTTGGAAATCTTTTAAATCTTTTTCTGGGAACGGTTTATACGAGGGTTTGTTTTCGCACCTCAACACGCATCCAATATGACAACACGATAGTTCTGCAGCCAGCTTTGTCACGCGAACGTCATCAATCCTTTTTTCGTAATATTTGACGTTTCTTATGGATATGTGCTATTACATGAGATGGGAACCACGGCAGGATATCAAACATGACTCTCGCTGAGGTCTCGAATACAGAAAAAGAAACAAACGGGAATCCACTCGTCAAATATAGTACACTTCTGAAAACAATATGTTTTTTATTAGCTTGGCTTAATATGATTGCAACACTATCCTATCCTCTGGCATTTTATTTTAAAATCAGTAACCATAGAAAGAGATGCTACATAACCAGTGCTGTGCATTATACCATATTAAGGCACTTATTCGATATTTAACAACATTAGGTGTTCTATTTGGCGGAGCCATGGATATTACCCAAGCCCATAAAGTGTTAAACATGCATGGATGACAATGTGTACAAGGCCTGTTTGATTGTACTCATGATGCGAGACTCAACCTGCCGATATGTCCACTGAAATAATATTTTGAAAAACTGTCTGGGCCAAGAATGGAACATATTAACATTACTTGGGAAGCGCATAGTCAACAGCAAAAGCCTGTCACCGACATTCTTGAGCTAACCGACCGTCAGCAAGCAGTACAAGAATAACCAAACTAGCTGTGTAAAGGTCTCACAACGTATTCCATCGGAGGTCCGTTTCACAAAGTGATCTTAGCTTACGATAGAAGGCAACACTGTGTTTCAGCTTACGTTTTACGTAACTGTCATGGTAACACTGTGTCTTCAGAACGGGTCGTCTTGGAATAACGCTTTGCGCAAGTTAAGATCGCCTTTCAAAACGAGCCCAGATCACTAACGAATAATGTGAGTTCGTAATTGTCATAACATTGCATTCAGCTCTGCGTACCTTCAAAATTAATTCCACTTGCCTGTGAAACCGAAGCTGATGATTACTTAATCCCGAAAGACGATTGTGTTGAAAAAAGACAATTGCTTTGATTGATCCCCGTTGATATCTTTATACATCCGCACTCTTTGTTTTGCGGTATAGTTGACCGCGGCAGATAGCGATTCCAGCAGAATGCTGTACGTCTTAAACTTTTATGTCAAATCAATTAGGTGCGTTATCTTTGCTAGACAAACAGTGTTTTTTGTAACGTGTGCAGTAACGCTTATCATGTTATCAAGGACTGGGCGCCAAACCTGTTCTTCCCAGAATACTATACACTTGAATAAAACGTGAGGATAAGACATTAAGACAATATTAAATATTTATGGAGTGAACATGAACAGAAGGACTTGTTGGTGTTTAACTGCGGGCTCATCGGTATTTTACAACTGTCACATCCATGTATAGCCCAACAGAAAATAGTCATAGTATAGCAACCATATAATGTTAGGTGTTTACTACTTTGAAATGACTGTTTTCAAAAGTGTTAAAACAGCATGGCCATGATCAGCATAGTCTGTCCTTTTCCGAGTGAGTATCTATCGGATGGAATGACTTGGTATGGATAAAAAATGGAATGGACTGGAAACGTAGTATCCAAACAACTAAGTGGTTCTCCATGCTAAAGTTTTCTCTTTTAAATGTACTTCCATCTTAAACGCCACTGAAAAAGTCAAAGCTATATAGTGGATTTACTTTCGATTTGTGTGTTTGATGAGAATTTTATGCCGCATTGATATGCCTTCGATGTGCGGCTCCCAAGTTCGAGTCCTCAAATGGGCATCCGGTATGTGACTCAGATAATGGTGCGAAAATCACTTGAGTAAGACGTTAACACCTGAAATCAGAATAAATCGTGACAATATCAATCATTTTACGGAAAGTAAGATAGCGTTAACGGAATTCTGGAGGGCTATATAATTGAAGTAATTTATTAAGCTTATTTACGTGTATATAGAATTGTATTGAATAAACAATCTGCAAAAAAATCACATATCTTCTCTTGTATTACATATTTTTGAAAATATGTAGAGATAGAAGTATGTACAAAATCTCACCATATTTCTAACTCGGGTTCATTGGGGAGTACCTATAAAATCTCTCTATTGAGTACTTTTGTTTTACAAAATTACAGAATAATCTGCACAAATATGGGAATACAATACAATAAAATAATACAAGTAGTTTAAAATGGGAATGGATTAAATTTATTTTAACAAAGTGTAGAGTTTCAATTATTTTTCAATATTTTAGTGCATTAAATCAGTGATGAAATAAACGATTCTACAAAGAATCATGGCAGAAATTAATTGTTGTCTATTTAATCAGCTTCGTGTTATCAATTGCTATACTTTGATGATGTACTGACTGAAATTTACAGTCCGGGGAATATATGATGTACTTTAGCTGTCCAAAAAACACATAAATGAGCCTCTCAGAATGGTTTAGGACATGAATAACCACACGAGGACGCATTGTGTCCTGCTGTGGTATGCTTTTAAACACTAACTGGGATATAAAGTAGTAATGCAATAATTACCTCTGCATACGTCATGCGTGGCAGTTCTGACAACAAGCACTTCCTGTTAAAGAGATATGACTTTATTGATTCTGGTTACACGCGACCTGTGTCCTTATTGAGGTTTGTTCTACATATTCTGTCGGAAGTGACGGTACTTTTACCGGAATGTTGTTATACACCGTAACAACTCATGTACTGGAATGGCTTTATTTAATATAAGACAGGTCTACTGAATGTAGACTTAAAAGACTTATACGCAATTACCTTATTCAGACACGTTCAGCAATGTCGTGGCAATTGTCGATGCTCTGTATTACAATAATATATCCAGAAAAGAGCTGCGTAATAATCAGAAATGACGAAAACAGGATCGTGATATTGTTGATTGATTGGTTGAATTTAACTGATTGGCCTTTACGGTCGTACTCAACGTTATTTCAACATTAACTTGCATACTTAACACAACGTAAGAATATCAACACGTTTGCAGTACCATCTGTACATAAACCTATCGTTTCATATTTAATAATAGATATTTTAACGTGCGAAGGTAAATATTACAAAATACTACAAAAGTTCACTTTCAATATTCTTCATTAAAATTAAATTATGGTGTATATTGTCTTCACAGCTTGGACAACTCTGGCATGTTTCCATCAGTCAAAGAAAGTCTAGCCGAACATTTGACAAAACGTTTAATTGACAACGTACCAATGTCTTTGCATAACCAAAGGATCACATCTGATTAGCGACTGTAATAACTTATAAATAAGCATAATCACCAATCTGCAATGCGTTCAATATTCTCAAACGTATATCCCCACGAAAGTAACTTTCATACTAATACGTTACAGCTTGATTTCAACAAATACGATTGTTTCGACCTAAAGTTGTTTGTGTAAGTTCCATAAAGTTAACACGTGACTATCTAAAATATGTAAAAATATATATATTAATATATAATACTAAATTTGTCATCAGTCATTAGATTGTTATTAGGATAAAAGCTATAATTTTAAATTTGTGTAAACCTATCGTAACATGAGCAAAAAAACATGCTCAAAAACTTGTTTCTGTGTAGACTGTATTAAAAAAGACCCAATTTGTCTTTAAATTTGATTTCAAAGTGAAATCAAACTTAGAAAGTGTTTTAATTGAATTCCATTTTAAAGCGACGAGATTTCGTTTTTCTATCTTTCTGTATAACTTACTATCCGGCAATAGCTTTCATTGGTGGTAAGTGTTATGGCAGTGACAGAAACAAGGTGTTCATATTGATATTTCCATCAGAAAGTTTTGTCACAATGTGTTAGCGGTGTACTGAATATCCTCAATTACTAGCATAGAAATATTGACTTCAGAATCCACGAGATTCTATCGTTTACACAGTAACTTGACATAATCTTTTAGACAGTAGGTATTAGACAATACTAAATTAAGAAGGACAATTCATCCTTGGGATGGGATGGATCCGGCCTTGTGCACCGTGTGACTAGAATGCAGTGGTAATCGCATTGATCATCTGAACCAGACGGTAACTACATTGGTTGGGTAAATGACTGGCTTGTGCCATTGATACGTTTCTGTTGTTGTTTAGAAATGATAATCAAAATTACTTGAAAGTATTTCTCAATTTTCTTCATAAAATGAAGACAAGATTAAATTTCAAATTTTTGTAGCAATAATTACTATTATCATGTTGTATAAATTTCTGACAAATGTGATATATCGTGTAATATCAAAAGAAGTGTCCAACATAACAATATCCGGTTTGTCAAAACATCGTTCATGAATGTTTGTCTGCCACGGAAAAGATAACAACCGAAACTAGATTAAGTAGCTCGTTAAGCCGGAAACTAACGGCCGTTTTGTCAAATACAAGAACCGAAGGACGGGTCATTTTAATCAGAGGCTTGTCACATGTTAATTGATAGCGTAAGGCGTTAGCAACATCGATCACTATATCGATCAACATAATTCATTCCGGTCAAGCGAAATAAATTTCATCTACTTTTAATGGGTTTAGTGTATTTATCTGAAGACAGTTACGCTGAATAATCTTTGGTCATCGAAGTAGTTCTGAAATGTTCTTGGAAGTCGTTAAACCCTATTTTTAACAGTTTATACAAGGGTTTGACTTTGACTCGCACCCAACACCAGAGCCTATAGTTATGCAACCAGCTTAGTGACTATTATTTCTCGGGCGATTCTTTTTGGTACTTTTTTAGCTTTCTAATGGGTTTGGATAGGGACTAGTACACGGAATCGGATCCGTTCGTCGATATCAAACAAGACCCTCGCTGAGGTTCCAAATGACCAGCAGACAAGCTAAAACAGGAACACACAGGTTCTTTGGATATCTAAAAAAAGCAAAAAACTTTCAAAGACATAATTTTTATTAATATGATTGCTTCACAATCCCATCCTCTGGCACTTTCTTTTAATCCTTTCCCAAAGAGAATCAGTAACAATCGAAAGAGACAGTATATAAGATAACATTTTGAGGCGTTTATTGGATATGTGATTACACTACCTAGTAGGCCCGCGACAGTGGCGGTGTGGTTAGCCAGTGCGCTTTCTAACGCCTACTTCGATGTACCGCCCACAGGATCGAGTCCGTCTCTCGACTCTCAGGTATATGAGGTATATAAGTCACAAGCTGTGGCTCCGGCAATCGCGGGGGTGGTTTTTACGCGGTTTCCTCTCAGTTTTCCACCATACCAAACGCCTGGTGCGACACTCAGCCTGTTGATGGCCGGCGTCCAGCGAAACAATGTTTAAGTACTTGAAAGGACTAGAACGGAACACAGGAACATTACTTGGGCAGCGCATAGTCAACAGTATTGCCTGCCACCTACATTCTTGGGCTAACCTAGTCTCGCAAATTATAACACCAGATCACTTAAGGATGTGTGGTCTTATTATCCCTTACAACATATTGCAATCAGCATTTGGTGCGATCAAAACTTT
The DNA here is from genome assembly GCA_034783855.1 of Mopalia kennerleyi. Taxonomy (NCBI): domain Eukaryota; kingdom Metazoa; phylum Mollusca; class Polyplacophora; order Chitonida; family Mopaliidae; genus Mopalia; species Mopalia kennerleyi. The sequence continues at coordinate 8,047 of JAVFBX010033525.1, read as the reverse complement.
ACTTTGGTGATTTGCTGACTTATATTCACAGTCCACTATTCTCTCTCTTTTGTACCTGGATACAGATAAATAACTCCAGCTGTCCAAAGCGCACCTTGATGAGCCACTAAGGATGTTTTGAAAAATGAACAACCACACGAGGACACACTGTTTACTGCTGTGTTATGATTTTATAGTCTAACTGAGATGTAAAATATTAATGTATTAATGAGCTATGTAGCCTTTTCGTCATACCTGGCTATTCCGGCAACGTACACCTCCTGCTAAAGAGATACATGTGTGACTTTGTCGATTCTGGTCACACGAGGCTTAAAGTTAAGGTTTATTCCACACAACCCGTCGGAAGTGACGACACGTTAACCAGAATGTTCATACACATTGCACCAAAACAATGGACTAGAATGATTCCATTTAATGTTAAACAAGTTTTATTAATGTGGTCGCATCTTATATTTAGAAACAAAAACAATATGTTAAATAACCTTTTCAAACTATAGCATCAGAAAATGTCGTGACGATCGCTGAAAATTTGTTTCCACGATGTTTTCTCAATTTCGAAGACCAGTAGCTCTGTATTAAAATAATATATCCGGTTAAAAGTATGTAAAATTAATATGTACTGACTATATTGAATACTATATAACCACTAGTTAGGTTGGTGCATTTCCATATGATAGTTTAGATGTATACACTTCACGAACTGGGTTCCAGATCCTAGCATAGTGGTAAATACATATATATCCCATAACGCTCTGTTAAATCTATGCGAAATTGGTTTTAGAATTCTGTTCGAATTACACAAATATTCCATTTATCTTAGGTCCATTCAATATAACCAAATCAGGTCAGATAATATCCCATAAAATACAAGATAAAATGGTACACAAATATAGAATCGTTAGGATCTCATGTTTATACTAATCCACATGAAATCCAAAATATTTTAATTTACAACCCCGGGCAACGCACACAACTTGGCAATAAAACTACAGTGTCCAGTATACTTGGAAATGTCTCTTAGAATGTCAGTATCCAAATTTTATTAACCCACATTTATACAATCGAAGCACCGTTCATATTCACTCCGCACACGTTGTGTCCATTACGAATTTAGTGTCAAATACAGGCGTCTATAGGTGCAGATGATACTGGTCAACCCACGCTGACCTTCTCATACACAGTTATACGTCTTTAAGATCATTCGAATGGATACATTGTATTCTCGGGCAAATTTGTGGCAAGATAGCCTCATTAAATAGTTAAGATGTTCCGAAAAGACTCATTTTGACGTTCTCGATATTTCAACATTACTTATTGCACCGTTAGCAGGTAATAAAAGGCACAAAGGAATATATAAACGTGAGAGCGTAAACCTATCAGGACAGTTCAATTAATCGATGTGTTCGCCTGTACTGAAAAGACCATCACTAGCAAACTTAGGATTGATCAGGATTATAATATAAGGAGACGATTCCCCGTAGAAGACAATTGAGTTATTATTGAATGCTGTGTGACCTAGTATCAAATAAAATCATTGTTAGCCCTTTAAATGGTTATCCAAAATCGATTTGAAGTTATTGGTAAAAATATAACATAAAAAAACATAACGTTTGTGTTGATAAGATGGGATTATATTCTGTTTTGCAAGAGCATTACCATCTCGGTCAATAGTCAGGCTAAAAATTTTATTTTATGACGGTATTAGTACATACATACATATTTTGATTTAACTGGCGACTCCATTCTGTTGAATGATTCGCGCCAAAGACTGAGTGAGTTTGCTTCAGTAGGAAAAACTACTAGCTTGTACAGCATTTCAACAAAAACATAACACAATGTCGAGGCATTGACAGGGCATATGTCCGTATTAGTGTATATCTGTAAATGTATCAATTGCTAAAAAAAACAAGCCAAAGTGTACTGTCATTTTTTTAAATTTACATAGTTTATTTTTATAATAAACCAATACCCCTCACCACAATTGTTTCGGAGGATTTTGAGCTTTCTCGAGATTCCAGAAATAATGATCGGATGAGCCTAAGCGCTTACACAAAATAAAACTTCCTGAACCTGGCCGAGGTCATCAACAAAATGTGATTTTAAAACAAGCTAATCAAAGACACATAGACATATCATATCAATGCGTATATGTAATCAATGTAACGTAAAACAGTGATAATATCTTCCGCTATGCGTCAATTTATTTCTATGATAAAAGGTTTATACTATGGATACAATGTAAGGTATGATTCAAATCCTGTTAACCAGCAATATCTTTATTGATCAAACACAACTGATGGGCTAACAAGAGCTTTAAGTACAGTAACGGAAGGTATGTGTTGTCAAAATACAGAGTAGGCCTACATTGGTCCAATTTCTACGCTTTGTAACATAAAGTAAGTCTGACCTCATGTGTGATAAATTAATCATTACGAGCATGATTCAAATATGTACCAGTGAGTCAGTGAGTGGTGTAAGACTCGACAAATCTCATCGGAGCAGGGAAAACAGGGCAAACACATTCTTCAGTTATACGCAACCCTCTTACACATTTCTCAGATCGAGTTGTATGGGAGAGGTGGGAGTGGGAGTGATTGACATTCCGATGCCTATTTGACGAAGTTTACACCTACGCTGTATCAAGCAGTGGACCAACCAAATACCGTTACATCATGTATGGTTGGTTGTCTGTGACAAGGTTGAAACCGATGTTATGATATTGTTGAAATGTAATCCCCCTGAAGAATATTGAAAGTCAATGCTTATTAATTATTCAGAATATCATTTACAAGGAGTGTACACATTTCACATTAAATGTCCTCAAGTTTTAAACAAATTATTATTTTAATCGTTTTTAACAGTTGACATGTTGTTTCTGTTTTTAACGCTTAATAAATCAATAAAAATTGATTTAAAAAAATGAAAAATATAGCTCATTTGATTGTTAAGAAAGGTTATGGCGTAGGTGTAACTGGAATAAGCCATCCTCAAACATTAACTTTATCAGTTGGAAAACATGTTTTATTTAGTTAGCCGATCAAAGGAATATTTTGCTTTGGTACTGCAAATTTGTCTGCAGATGGTTTCTCAAAATATCACAAATTTGCATATTTTCTCCAGTTATCTAACTCATCCTTTTAATCTGTCAATATTTATGCTATCATGAATATATTTTCCTCAGAAACGTGAGATGAATACGTAATAGAAACAGTTTAATCCACATTTGTCTGTGCCTGTGGAACCATTACTGGCAGCAGGGTCGATTTGCTCGGCGATTGACGCAAATGGATGTGAATTCGTCCTTAAATCTTTTTTCAAATTGACCACTTTATGAAAAAGACATATGGTATAATACGTTTTTTTTTTTACCAAACGAATCCTCCTGTTTTCAGCCACGCTTCTTCGTGAAATGCATTAAGTGGGGTTCTTTTATATCTGCTGCATGTCGTTATTTTATCTGTGTTATTCCACATGTACCAGGCCTGAATTGAAATAAATTTACCATCAACTGATTACCGTCCGAATATTGTCTATTGTCTAACAACTGAGAGGTCAGACATTTTTGTGTAGTTCTCTACTGAGGTTTCTTTATCACACATATAGGTGGGTGTATTTGTGTAATTTTTTCGCGTGACTTTTGTTCGTTTTTTTATTATTTGCAACTGTGTTTTTTCACGAAATATGTGTGCAGGCGATAGGTATTTGGGTCGACGTGATAAACCAAGTTCATCCAGCTACATCGGTTTCGAAATGAAAGATTCTAAAAGAATGGTGGGTATAATCAATTGTTGTTCATTTTCTGAGTATAAGTTGCATATGGGAAGCCTTTTTTAATGGAACATACTCCACGATCCACGATGACCTTATATTGACAAAAGTGTAGTCTATCGGTTTGATTTTGTGTTGTCTAGTATCGCAGTCAGTGGTGTTTTATTTTAATCTACGACGACTTTAGTAAAAGCATTCTGGAGAATGATTATCCAAATCTAAAAAAAGCTTCATGTTTTCAATTCTTGTCGTTTGATGATGTGAAGACTGATATTCACAGTTCACGGTACAGATGATTTATTTTAGCTGTCCAAAAGGCACCTTGATGAACCACTCAGAATGGTTTAGAAGATGAACAACCACAAGAGGACGTACCGTTTCCTGCTGTGCTATGCTTATAAAGTCTAACTGAGATGTACAGTAGGCATGTATTAATGAGCTCTGCATATGTCATACCTGCCCATGCTAACTTCCTGTTAAGGATATATGACTTTATTGATTCTGGTCACAGGCGACCTGTGTCCTTATTAAGACTTGTTCTACATATTCTGTCGGAAGTAACGGCTCTTTTGTCGAAATGTGAAAACACACCGTACAAAAACAATGCATTAGAATGGCTTCAATTAATGTACAACTGGTACAGGTGTTGCTTCTCTACTTCGGAGAACAGTAGATCTATATTAGAATAATCTTTCCGGATGAATGTTTGTAAAATCAATATGTTATAACTATATAAGGCACCATATATAACCATCAGTTAGACTGGTGAAATTCTATATAATATATTCCATATTAAAATCATATTTCCAGATGAATATATTTAAAATCAATTTTGGTTTATAATCAAACTATAGTAGGCACTATATTTAACCAATGTAAGATTAGTGCATTATAGGAGTTTAAACGTTTACTCCACCAACTGCAGTCAGAATTATAGCACAGTGGCAGACAAATATAAAACAAACTCAAATGGTACATAAATGGAGCTCCGTTGGGAATACATGTTTTCGCTAATCCAAAACGAAACCAATAAAGATTTACTTCAAAACTCAGGACAATGTCCTCAACTTTGCCCAATGAGAAGACAGCGTCAATTGCACTTTGTGCCTATCGTTAAGTCCTCTTAAGATTGTTATAGCTCAGCCTGCGTTGAGAACGTGGCATTTCCCTGGAATTGAAAAATCTGGTCAACAATCACAATTGAAGCAAACGTGAAGCTATGTCGCTCAGCACACGTTCCAACACGAATCCATTGTAGAATACTAAGTCTGCAAGTCAGTGTAATGCTGATAAAGCCCCGCTGACCTTATTATAAAGAAATACGCGTCTTTAAGATTTTTCGGCTGCAGTGATTCATTGTAGCCATATTAGTTCTTATAGTCAAATAGGGCGAGCCTAAGTCCAACTCAACGGTTTAACTGAATGATGTGTTCGTCTGGACTGAAGAGAACAGCATGTGCAAAACTGGGATTGCTCAGAACATAATAAGAGGTGTCAATAAATAAACACAACCGAGATATCTTTGTCTACTTTTGTAACCTAATGTCGGATACAAGACTCTTTAGAAGAACAGTTACATGATAAGTTTATATAGTAGGACAAGATTTCGCTTTTTAAAAGAAGATTACCTTCTCAAAAAAATGTTAAACTAAACATTTGATTTTATGTCCATATTAGTGTATATCAATCAATGTAAAAAAAAATGCTAGAAGCAATGTCAAAGGTGAGAGACATTTTTTTTAATATTACATAATGTGTTTGTATAATAAATAAAGCAATATTCCCCAGGACAGTTGTTTCGTTTGATATTTAAATTTTGACGAGATTACAGACATAATGGTCAGATATGCCTAAACGGTTACGAAATTATACATTCTTCACCTGACAGAGGTTATCAACAATTGTTCTCCTAATATATGCTAAACAAAGGCACATATACACATTGTAGGCCTACCAATATATATAAATGTAACCTAAAACAGTGATATTATATCTACCGGCATGCACCCTATTTTCATTCTATGATAAGAAACTAACCATGTTGATACAATGTAAGGCATCACGCATATCCTGTTGAACAGGAATGTATTGATTCTTTTTAAACACAACTGATGGCTCTTGTAAGAGCTCTAATACAATAATGAAACATACGTGTATAGTTTTATAATACGCTGGGAAGGAATGTTGTCAAAATACATTATACACATGTGTGAGCCAATAACTATGCTGTTCAACGTAAAGTAAATGTGACTTGATATGTGACATTAATCGTTATGGGCATTATTCAAATTGTTACCAAGTCAGGGAGTGGGGTAATACTCGACAAAACACATCGTGGGAGGAAAAACCTCGCAAATGTACAACACATTCTACAAAGCCAAACGCAGTCTTTTACACATTGCCCAGATCGAGTAGTAAAGGTGGGGGTGGGAGTCATTGACCTCTCGAGAAGTATTCAGCGAAATATACACCAACGCAGTATCAAAAAGTTAACCAAGCAAAGGCCGTTTTGTATGGTTGGTTGCCTGTGACAAGGTCGAAACCAATCTGATGTTATTCTTAAAATCTAATACCCTTGAAGAATATTGGGAGCCAATGCTTATTAATTATTCAGAGTTTTGTTTGTACAAGGAGTGTACACATTTCACATTGATTTCCATCAGGTATATGAGTAAGTCACAAGATGTGGCTCCGGCAATCACGGGGGTGGTTTTTACGAGGTTTCCTCCCGGTTTTCCACCATAATAGGACAAGAGACAGTGTGAAGTGGACAATCCGTCCTCATATAAGTGAAATACCCCTGAGTGCGACATTAAACCCCAATCAAACAAACAAACTAAATACACAAGTATCAAAACAGTCTTATTTTCATCTGACGAAACATATTTATGAAACGTGTGTTCAACATTGGAATTGTTTTTGTTTGAAGGATTTTAAAAAGCTTAATTATAAAAGTGAGAAATAAAACTCATTTGATTGGTCACAAAATTGATTACGTAAGCACAACGTCACAATTTTGATTTTAGACACTGAAGCCCCTAGCGGGAGGATCTTCATTACCGTGATATCTAATAATTGAAAGGTAATTCTTTGTAATAATTTAAGTAAGTAGTCTTTTTATAGCATTTATTGTTCTCAGATTCGTTAATATAATAGCGTGACCACGGGTCCTTTTCGCAAGCTATAGCCAGCTTGTTTAATTTAGTTTAAGGCGATCAAATGAATATTTTCCCAGGGTGCTACATATTATTTTGCAGGTGTTTTCCTAAAATATCACACGTTTGCAAATTTTCTCCTAGTTATTTAATTCAGCCTAACAATCTGCCGTTATTTATGTTATAACAAATGTATTTTCCTTAGAAACGTGACATTAATACATAATAGAAGCAGTTTTACCCCCGGTAGTCTGCCCTTCTGGGAATATTCGTGGCAGAATGATCGATTTGCACTTAAACGGCTTCCTATGCGATTAATCCCAATGGATGTCAATTCATCTTCAAATCTTTCTTTAAATCGATCACCATATGAAAAATGCATGAAGTATAAAAAAAATTTAACCAGACGAACCCACTCGTTTCCATTTCCATTATTTTGTTTTTGTATTTAAAGTTTATACGAACATATGTTTTGATTGATTGATTGGTGTTTTACGCCATGCTTAAGGATATTTCACTTATATGATAGCGGTGTATTCCAACGATGACCGACGCTAACTTTGTTTGTCGGCGGTGGTAACGAGGGTTGTAACCTCTTCTGGCTGGCAAGCCGTGATAGGAGTGAAGTAACCTAAAATACGGCATTAAACTCCCGGCAAGCAATCGTGCAAAATTTCTAGGCCTCACAGATCGACTGGATCTCTCGTGGTGGCCTTCTCTTTTGATTGCCCTGTCTTGTTCTGTAGTCTCGCTTGAACCAGACTCTTTTCGCGTTAACTTCGACCACGGCTATATAGTCTGGTTTCACCGCATATTAAATGTTACAGAAAGAACATGGCCGTCATGTGTCCAATTATCGTACTGTTAAGTCAATTTTAAAAAATATTTCAAACATGAAACCGAACCTAAAACGTTTGTATTCATTTACAACTAAATTCATATAAGGTTTATTTGTTGAAGTTGAAAAGTATTTAGTCCGTATTGTTAACTATTACGAACTTGGTATATGATTTGTGGCTGTTTACTATTATGATCTAGGTCACAGGGGTTTAAAAGTACGGACTGACTACTTTTCAACTTCAACAAATAAACCTCAAATTAATTTATTTGTAAATGAATACAAA
>JAVFBX010033414.1:0-17808 GCA_034783855.1 Mopalia kennerleyi | reverse complement strand
CTAGGACCGCACAACCGCGCCTCACAAAAGCCTTTTTTGCCTAGCGAAAATATTCAGTAGGTTACAAACTACTGTTGGAACCTAGTACCAAACATATCCCAAAAGCCGACATAGAAAGCCATAACAAATATGTGTTACTAAATGTGGTCTTGCGAGCGACCATGCAGCTATATACTAATGTGTTAAGGTGTAAATGTTAATAATATCTGCATGTTTCACAGGGACAATAGCTTTTAATTATGATATAATTTTTTTTATGTTTCTCCATTATAGTATATTTATTACACTAAGCGTGTCATTTGCACAAATAACGACTTTCAGCGCTGCGTTAGCAACGCTTAGTGTAATAAAGTTACACTAAGCCGTGCATTTGCAACGCTTAGTGTAACATTATTACAATATCGCAACGCATAGTGTAATAATTATAACACTAAGCGTTTTCATTACACTAAGCGGCGCTACACACCTTCCACCCCAGTCTTTGATCTAATGACTTGTTTTAGTATCTGCACTGAAACGTTGAGTATAGTTAAATTCAGAAGTTGAGAATTCGTGATTCTTATTTATTATCTTAATTGTATGGTCTCTCCACGCCGGTCCATAATCTAGTGGACACTCCACCCTCTGTCTGGTCGATTGAACTCTCCACACCAAGCCTCCCTCACACAGCGTGTGTCATCTTATGACCCTTGTAGCCTGTGTCAACGCTTATTTCACATCTCTGGACTCACTCCATCGTATCTTTCACAACAAAATGATTTATTCGACAACACTTACAACTACTGATACAACAACTGTAAGTCGCCCTTAACTTTGATACGCCCTTTAACTATCATTCCATTAAAGCAAAATGATTTTACAATTGGCGGCGCCTCAGGACAAACCCGCCAGTGTTTATGTATACCAGTTGAAATGTAAAGAATGACACATGTTCTAGTGAATATCTCCCAGTCTCTCCCCTACTCGGTTAACGACCCTCCTAATGAAGCTTTATGGTTGAGCTAGAAAGAGATCCTCTGATAATTCACTCCACTCTAATGACATTTAATTAATTCACATTTCCTGTCTCTATACATTTCATCTCTGTGTTTCACTACATTAAACGCTTGTCGTCTTAGTGATAAAAGGCGTCATTCAATTCATAGAAAACCCCTTAATAATACATATATTTGCTGAAGTTACAGCTCAGGTTTGTATTTCCATTCGTCATTTGCAGGTGTTTGATATAATCAGCGTCAGAATATCTAATAGAAATACCTATTTAATTCCTTTAGTTAGATATATACAACTCCTCTATTAATTGGGGAACTGAACATTCATCAAAACACTTAGTTGGTGTGTTCTGGCTGGGATACAGTCTACATACTAAATCCCAGGTCCTGGTGATTGACAAATAGACAAATACTATTTGAACGCTGTATTCAAAATACGCATTAACATCTGGAGTATAAATTAATATTCGCTATTTCATCAACTAAAGTATTTTTGTACTTAATTTTCATTTAACTTTTTTTATTTCCTTTTTATATCCTTTTTTCTTCTTCTTTTATGTCTGTTATACTTCCCGTTATTTTTTGTTTGTTGTTTATTTGTTGCGGTTTTTTTCGTTGCTTTTGTACGAGTTGTTAACTATTTTTTAAAAGAAATTATTAACGTAATTTGATTGCAGAAGATACCAGATAGGTAAACAGCATACTGACTGGCACTTGGAGACCATTCACTCCCCTAAACTCTGGTCGCCTTATTTATTTGTTCCGTCCCTTACTCCCTATATCATTGTGTGGTCTGATACCTTTTCTTTGGTTATATCACTGCTGTTTTGTTCATATATCGCCATAATCTCATGTGGTAGATTACATAACGAGACACTCCAGTCATTGACGAGTCTGTGATCCGGAGAGAAATTAACATTAACAGGTCACTGGGTATGCATTCGAGAACTAGAGCTTCCGTTGAGTGTTTTTTTATTACACAACATTGTCACGGGAATCCGTCATGTAAGATATAATGAGATTCAGTAACTTGTGCCGGAGACATGTAGAAGTCGAGATATTAACGGGAATCCGTCATGTAAGATATAATGAGATTTAGTAACTTGTGCCAGAGACATGTAGAAGTCGAGATATTAACGGGAATCCGTCATGTAAGATATGATGAGATTAAGTAACTTGTGCCGGAGACATGTAAAAGCCGAGATACTAACAAGTGTTAAATAAGCTTGTCAAGTCACTTTTCACATTGTTCTTGTTTTTTCGTTACAAAGACGTTTGTCATTAATATAAACAATTTGGTTGAGAACGGTTCAAGCTCGAACTGGCGCCGCCTAAAATATGGGACATTTTCCTCCAGAAACTCTTAACTTGTGATTATTAGTGTTCTGACTAATTAACGGTTTAAGTTTATCTTTGGATAAATGTTTTGTTTTAGGGTTATAGTTGTTTAGGGTCAACAGAAATTTGTCATACAGGACAGACGACCACATCTTGATGATTTATTAATCCAGAATTACCATTCTGTGTTCAATAATGCAGGCTGTACAAATTGGCATAAAATGAGTGACACACAGAAACCCATATCATAGACTTTAGTTAAAAAGTGAGCCTGGACAGCGTTAATTAGAGAACAGGAAAATAAATGGGAGCTAAACATAAGCATATTTGGAAAACATGACAATTTGTTTGGAAATATATCTTTACTAGTTGAGAAACGGGACAATTACTTCCAAAAATAAAACAGCACGTTGAGAAATATTAGCTGATATGTCATGACAAAGTTCCGTTTAAGAAAGATGAGTTTTAAAACAGAGCAGATTGCTTTCAAGAAGTACATTATATTTAAATAGGCGTAATTAGTTTGTTTGTTGTCGTATTTCCCATGCACCATTTTTTTAAAACTAAAGTGCAATTATCACATTCCAAACAATGTATTAAAACGATAATCCTAAAACATGTCGGCTTTATGTTTGTCTGTAAGTTAAACTGTAGATAAATGACCAGTGGATTAGGTGTTATAATCCCAATTAACTTACCCCATTATCGCATTAATCGGGTAAGTAGAGATGTGAGGTGTCGGTGCAGATGGTGTTTTTCCTCGGGCTTTTGGTTCACATTCCGGCAGGCTATCAGTCCTTTTCTTAAAACCAGAACAACATACAGGAAAGAATTTACCGACAGTGATTGAAAAAAGTAAACAAGGTGTTTTTTTCTCCAAGAATGCAACACATATCGTTCGGAAGTCACGAATTTATTTTCTATAATAACACTCAGACATTGATTGTGAAACCTTGTTTAGGTTTGCTAAATATGTTTCCATTATAAACGGGACCCTCAAGACAACCTTTAGCGTCACACAGAAGCTAGCCTAATTGCTTATGGTATTAATTGTAGTTAATGGATACCATTGGTTCGTGGCATAAACGGATCAATAATAAATAAACCATTTGACATTTTTTAAATATATCGATTTTTAGGAAAAAAGTAGAGGCCAGTATGGTTGCGTAACAATTGAAGGAAACAGAAATATAACATCAGACTTTTTAGAAACGCATAGATGATTGAGTACAGCCAATGAGGAGACACCTGGATATGTGTTTGGGGAATGATGAATAGTATATCGAGCACTGTGGATACATATTGTAGATACTTAAACATACTATTGTTGCGAAAAGCACAAACAATGACGTTTTCCCAGTACCGTTGTAAAGATAATAATATTAAATTTCTGTCCGAAAATTATATCATTTCTTCAGTGTTTTCTTCTCTTGGATGCGTAGTGTTTATCTTTCCGCTGACCAAATCTTTGTGCAGGAAAAATAACATTGTTTCCTAAGTTAACGGAGTGGTTGTTTGCTAACTGTCTTGTCTTTCTGACAGCAGTGCAAATATCGGTGGTCAGTGAACGCAGCTTCTCTCTCAACAGTTCATCTTGTCAGTGCTCACATGTAGTGTGTGTCATTTTTAGACACATCAGTAGGAGAAAGAAAATGCCCTTGTCATATAGTTTGTAAATTGAAGAGAGGAAATCTGTAATAGGGGTACATATAGATTACATCAGGGTGGTGGAGCAGAGAGCAGAGGCTATGACGTGTTGACATGTTTTAATTGAAATCGTGACAGAGAGAGGGTCTGAGCAGAGTATTAGAAAACAGTGAGATGTGCGGGGTGATAGATTAACCACATCGTTCACAGATTTCACGGGTAAAGGAGAGAAGTTTTCCAGAGGGTCCTCGTTTAGCCTATAGCACGTCTCTCGGGCCCCGGAGTGTCAACAATTACTGGTCAACCCGTCTAACTAAAGTCATCAGTCATCTAACTTTATACCGTGAACAGTTTTATGGCCCGTATTACAGTTGTGTGTTTGTTAATAGTGCTGATGTTTTCTAGTGCTGTTGTCTGCTGGATACAAGCTTTGAGCCTCTCCAGACCAGCTTCTGTTGTTTTAGAGCGCCTCTTATCAAAGTGTGATATCTCTCATTAAAACTTAATTTGATATTCAACTGAGACTACATATGGGCCGTGGCGACCGTCTCGCAGCTTGATCTAGGAAATAATCAGAGGGGTCTATCAAATACAGAGGCGACCAGAAGCGGGTGGTAGGGAGGTGCTTAGAAGAGGAAAGCGCCCCTAGTGAGAGCCAGCCACTCGCTCCGGTAATCAACCAACCAGCGACACACATGACATATGACCGCCGCGGGTTGGCCACGGTTTTGTTGAAGAGACTATTGTGGTCAGAAAAGCCGACAAGGTCTTTGATACTTCACATGTCCTGTTAAATACTCCACTAGAACTATTTTAGCTAGTATCTGTTTTTGGTAGGAGTTAAGCACACAGTGGAATATCAGGGCAGATTATTACATATTTAACCGGCCTACAGTTCTGTGTTTATCGTGGCTGGAGAACCAGTCAGTGTTTCTGTGAGACAGGGCGGAGGATCTATCGAAACCGGCTTAAAGTTGAGCCCAAAACCTATTCCAACTTAAACCCAGGTGAGATATTCAACTTTTGTCATACGGCGAGCGCTTAAAATGGCCAGAAACAGGGTATAGCGTTTGTCAGGTAAATATTTGAAAGCCTCTTGTTTACTTGTAGTTCAAATCGAGTAAACTAACGGAGCATTACCTGTGCATTATAGAAATGTTCAGCTGACGCACGCTCCCCACAGCAAAATTGTGGTCGATTTGTTAACTCGGGGGCCAAATCGATATTGTTTATATTTTAGCCAGTCTATTCTTTAGATCAAAGGGGTTTCAACATAAAGTTTTCTCTCGTCGCAGTTATGAGCAGTAGGACCACTGTAGTCAGCAGCTTGTAAAGTTCACAATTATCGCTCCAAATAGAAAGCATAGACCTTCGGTATCTACAAACTAACATGGTCTTAAACTTTAACAATGTGGATTAGGCAGAGATATTAGTAACATTTCTGATTGGGATTTTGAAGTGCTATCTACGTAACTTTGAGATTTACCACTGCCCTGAAGTGAAGGTAAGACAACAGCAACTGTATATAACATACCTTGTAGCTTACCATTACCGCTGACTTATAGAAGCAGTGATCAGGGTTCGGGGTTCTGTGGTACTTGGATTACCCCCATCTCAGAGGTTATCAAAGTTCCTGCACAAATTAACATTTGAAATGGAAAAGATTCCATGCGTGCTTCGCTTCTGTGTCCCAAGAAAAATCCTGAGAATACAAACACGACAGCTGTTTAGTTGTGCATCTTTATTTCTACTTGGTTGGGGATTAACGATAAGATTCTATAATTGACTTTTTGTAACAACAATGTTAAACATAGACTTTTCTGTAAGATAGTGATACTCAACAAGAGTGTCTATTTAAAGCTGGCATATAAGAAAACATATAAACAAAGTGTTCCACATATACAGTACCAAAATACACGCAATCGATGAGCACACACATCTTACCAACAGCACAAAATATAAGCGATCAGCACAAAATATAGACGATCAGCATAAAAAACACATAGCCATTCCTTTTATGCGTTGTATCTAATAACGAACATTAACGGGACTTAAAACTCTTGTGTTCCGTTTTTATTTGTTGTTGTTGTTCTTTTGTTTTTTTAATAAAAGTTTTATTTTTTTTTACATTTCGTGTTCACGTAGACATAACATGTAATACTGTGTGTTACAGGAATGTTCAAATGCTCCGCTCAACAACGCTGGTTGTTCATTGGCATTTCTAAACACGGAGATAGATGCGATAGTATTTGGTGTGTTTAAATCACTTAATTCTGGGGATGAACTTCTAGTTAGAGATGTCTATATTTGTACAGGCAAATGTAGTCTTGCCGCTTTCTGTGTTAGCTCTTTATGTACAACGATTCAATGGAATTTTCAATGTACTGAAACTTATCAGGGAATCTTAACTGACTAATAGGTTGTGATTATGAGGTTAAATGAGCAGAAGAAAATTACATCCTGACTCTGTCATTATCCCTCTTATCTGCCAAACAGTACATTATTCGGTGAGAACAACAGCGTGAGGTAGACACGCTGCTGTAACGTAAGCCCAGAGGTACATTTCAAACACCATGTAACGTCAGCCCAGAGGTACATTTCAAACACCACGTAACGTCAGCCCAGAGGTACATTTCAAACGCCAGAGTTCTTTTCACGACGTAACGTTACGTACGAGAATGTACAATACATACTAGTATGCATTATACGACGATGGTTCTTTCCATGGCGTAATATGAGCACAGAAATGCATCATAAATGCTAAGTTTCACCCTGTGATGTGAATGACATCTTATAAACATACATATTAGTTTTTTGCAAATAATTATCTTCGCCGAGAACTAAACTTAATATCTAATTGCTAAAAAAAACTCATCGCGACTTAAATAATATAAATTATGGATTCTTGATAACAGGTTCATAGTTAATAGGCAGAAATAGGAGTAAATATATACGCATAAGAAAACAGTTTTTGAAATACAGAGAGTGGGGCCAAGGCCTGAACTGTTAATTAAATTCTAAAATCTGAGTATTTTAGTATAGCTGTAGTAGGAGTATAGTATTATTGACATAGTAGTCGCTTCAACAACATGGTTGATCCAACAAGTATAGTCCTATTATATAGGGTACATGTATTATTTACAACAAATCTCACAAATAGATGTAAAACTCTTATCATGGTACAAGGAATGTTTACAACAAATATAGTAAGTGCCGGTATCGGAACGAATTGTTTATCGCACTTTACAAGTGGCGTAGAAACGGTTGGCTACTTAACGTGTTCTATATATGTTGTGCAGACAGATTCTGAATTAAAATTTGAAGCTTAATGCTGTAATTACTATGATAATCGGTAACCAATTCAAATCAGTGAAGTCTATGAATATGCACAAATTAGAGCGTACACAATCTGATCTTGCTCCTGGTATCACCTACATGAACACGGCAGGTGGCCTCTGCATTATATCTAGAGAAATTTCGACTCATAATCAGATCAGTGAGGTCGCACATATTCATAAAGTAAAGAATATAGATGTTGTATTATATAATGCGCTTTAATGGAAAATAATCATTTAAAAATTCTCCTTTGATAACAGATATAAAAAAAATTCAACTGGGAGTGTGAAATTTAAAATGGGAAGAAAAATAGTAACGGCCCAAATCAAACCAACTGTATCCTTAGGAGTTTCGTATGTGTACGGATAATAAACGAAGGTTTATGATGTTCACGGGAATCAGAAATAAAGTCATTAAAGTTTACTTTATGGCAGTCGTAATAGTTTAGTATATACACTGAAACATCGCACTATAATCAAGTGTAGTATGTACACAGAAACCTCTCCTAATTATAAAAATGTGCTTCGTATTTCAAAGGACACGTCGCATTATTAACGAATAGAATTTACACAGAAATGTTTCAATGTTATTGATAACAGATGCTGACGTGTTATAGACAGTTTCAAAATGACACAAAAACAAGTTCAGTCATATATTAGCTTTCTCGTCACAAACGAGGACTGCAAATAAACAAATTGAAGGAAGTTTAAAGATTTTGTCTGGTCAAAAGGGAATTAAAGTCCCCGAGGAAAGAAAAGAAAGCTTAACATATATTGTCCTTCTGAACCCGTGTGAAAATTATTCACAGGATAAAAATTAAGTATTAAACTTAAATGTTAATCTGACCGCCCTCTTAATCGCTCTTCATATTGTACTTAGTTCACTTGAGTGTGGCTTAATTTTAATTCCACTGTACAGTCAATAGGTCTTTGTGTGGACAGAGGAGTAGGTGACAAACCCAACTGCGCGAGTTAAGATGATCCAAGCCTGAATAGTGGCACAGGCTGGCCTGAGAGAATGCAGAGTGACAAGACACACTAAACCGTTTCCCTGCCAACATTTTAACACACATCGGGATAAGCCATTTTTAAAATCTTTGACTTTTGACAATAAACCGCCCGTTGTATGTCAGGGGTCTTGGGTAGTATATTGCTTTAAATTTAAATTGTATTTAAAAATATATTTCACTAACTATCTATTTTAATTTGTTTTCCCGTGGTGGCGAGGAGGGGGAAGGGATTACAATTGCCGCTAAAACAATACAACTAGTCAGTCTGAGAGCACAATAGATGTAATATAAATATTGTGTGTTTTGTTTGATTGTGGATTATCGCCGTATTTCACTTGCGACGGATTGTCCTTGTCTGAAGAGACGTAAAACCACCCAGCGAGTGCCTGGGTCACTATGAATGAATCTCTTATACCTGAGGACCACCCGAACCTATGAGCGGTATGTCATCTAAAAGTCTAAATAATTTAAAAGACACTGTATGCTTTCCGATGATGTGTTAGTAATCCCCTCCCACCTTCTGTTATCAATTGACTTCACATCATTAAGGAATTGCACAATCTTAGGTCAATTGAAATGAGTTAGTACCTAGCATCATGGCATCCAAACATTATTCTTAATTGACATCGTATTAGTGAGAGTAAATGACGTAACGCTGATGTAATCCAATCAAATGACATAAAGCGGCAGCCCCTCCCATAACGATCCAGTGTGGAAGATCACCACACCTCTATCCTAAGTTAAAGCTGCTTAATATTGCAACCCATGTGTACCATATCAGTACTTCTACGGAAACCCGCTATACATGTACTTATATATAAGTAAGAAAGTTTCCTTACAAATACAAAATAAATTCTTTTTCTTTTAGCTGTGAGTTATTTTGAATGAAAATATCACTACATATACGAAACACGATTCTGAAGGGTAGTCGCTATTTTGGTTATTATTGCATCCAATATAAGAGCTACAACACTGGTTACTTTTGTAAAAAAGCATTTCTAAAATAGAGATCGAATCATTGTGTCTTTTGTGAAGATTTTGACAAAACCCATACACTTCCGACCGAAGATACAAACGAGAGCTACAGATTGGTAAGAGTTTCGAGGTATCGTTGGGTATATACAATTTCCTTGTCAATCATGACAGCTGTACAACGTGTTAACATAATCTATCTCTGATAACAATAAAAAATCTAAACACATGTATTTTAGAGACAGCCAAAACTATATTGTTTGTTAATTATTAAAGTATATTGTCACAATATCCTTCCATGATTGTGTGTTTATATACCCTTTAACCTTTTTCCTCACCGCGTGTTACCCTACTATCAGTTTGATTGGTTGATTAACTGTGGGGAATAGAGGCCCTATCAGTTCCCCAATCAGCCCACGTGTCAGAATTGTATTGACGTTTGCGGGGCTTGTTTTCTTTCCCAATCTGTCTAAACAGTTAGAGGAATAGACCGGCAATCAGGGCTAAACTCCATAAAACAACCACATGTCACCCGCAATAATGGTCTTCAAAATATTCATTTTAACATCATCTCATAATTTGATTAAGAAAACTAGTTTAACACACAGACACTCTATTTGAATATATTAATTAATCTTTAATTATTTTGTGACACTTTCTGTTGCGTTTCTTCATATAAAAGCGCCTTTAGGCTCCTCCTAAAACCAGAGCTGAACAGGATCGTATTCAGAACCTCGTGTCACACGTTGTCCTACCACAATCTAGGTGTAATACATCTGTGTAGGGTTATTGATAGTAATCACATGTTTAGAAACGTATTTTTAACACTGTGTATGCGAAACGTTTCACTAATTACAGGTAAGTTATCCAATTTCTACTACATAGGCCTAACTAGTTTGTTGTCAATACAGTCTGTGTTTAGATCTCTTTTCCATTACTGAAAACATATTCGTGATCGACATTGAAATTTTATAACTGTATTCACCGAATCTGTTACTTTGGGAAAAAAACGAGAAATATTGAAGCTAAGATCCATCTTACTCGGTACTTATTATAGACCATATATAACCTGACAAAGCATATGACCACAGAGTGCTTAACGAAAAGTTAAAAGACACGGTTTTGGCTTAATTTAGGTGGTTTAAACAAATCTCCTTTGTTAACCCTTACATAAGCCTAGACTATATGGCTTCTGACTGTAACATATGTAGATCGATTCAACTTAAAAACACCCCTTGCAAATTATAGGGCTATTGTTAAGTACATCAGCTGTTAATCTATTTCACGGAGATGGTAAACATATTTTGATGATACTGTACTAGTACATACATTCACATATATAGACCGTGTCAATTGGCCGGTGAGAGCTGTTTTGTATGGCGGACTGTGTGATGTAACAATACAATAGGTATAGGTTTTTAGAGTGTTCTCTGGTATGCGGTTGTCTATATGTCAGATATAATACATATACAACCAAGTTGTTAAAGAGGGACAGTTTTAAATATTTGAGAAACGAATTTGTTATGAATACATAGCACAGTTTACCCAAGAGGTTAGTTAGTGTATTAAATGTAGATTAAATTGAGCGCTTCTGCTTCTAATCCTGACGGACAGTGTCAGTATTCAGCCGCGGGTTAATTTAAAGCAGACATGCAAGGGCAGTTTTATTGACATTACCAGAGACACTCCATGCTAGAGCTGGTTTTGGTTGAATGCCTGTAACAACTGCCTACGTTATCAACTCGGCCCGTTAATACGATAAGTAACCGATTTGTCCACGATAAATCTCCTACCCCCGGGCTATGTCTGTTCAGGGTGGGAGAGTAAATGAGATATTGTTTAAGACCCTAGTCATTTGACACGGACACATTGCCAGTCCAGTCTTTTTTACACATCCCGCATGTCAGCTAGGTGCCGCTTTCAGCACCTTCGGTAAAACTGCTCCGGGCAAACTGCACGGAAAGAACTGTTCTTCATGGTAATCAGCAGCTAAATCGTGAAATAAGAACGATAAATAAGTCTCAATCCAATTTAAATATATTATAAGGTGGTCAGATGTGGTTTTAATGATGATTATAATCCCCTTTACCTGCGGTAGTTCGGTCCAGATCAATGACCATCCCAGTGTGTCCACTGACTGACAATTCTCATGAATATCTATAGCTGAGATGTCTCGAGGTGCATACCGCCTTGTTTAAGAGACGACCAGCCTATACTAGTTAAGTACGAACATCCAATTAGACAAGTTAGCGTATAGATGATGAATAATATGTAGGTGTGGTTGAAGAAAAAAAAAAAAAATTGCTGATTTACTCTAGATGACACTCCGACAGAACTATTTCATAGAAAATAGTTCATATATTGGACATGGCGCTCCTGGTTAATCTATATTTTTAAACTAACCATGGACCGTTTTTAACTTAGTTCTAGTGTAATTTGAAGGTGTTATTATTTATACTTAAAATGTGCAAGTAAAAGACCTTATTATACAGTTTAATATATAATGGCTGGCTATTATATGTAATATAAACAGTGTGTATAAGGTATGCGGTCAGGTGAGTGAATTGTTAGCAAGAGTAACGGAAAGCTGTTTTCTATCGCAATATGACAAATTTACCCTTTGTTCTACCACTATTGTAGGTTCATTAGGCTCTTTTCTTATATTTATTTAAATGATTTCTGAAGCACCTGTTCTATAACTCAATTAAGTGAATTTAATTCGCCTGGACAGACCTCCTGCGCCGTGTATTTCAACACCCTTCTAACACGTCTATAGAGCCTTTATTGACACATTCTCCTCGCCTTTATCCGGCGCTAGGTAAACTGGACGGGGTGTCAACCAGGCCTATATATCATTCATCAAACTTAATTGATTCTTTGTTAGACTGACTTTACTTAGTAGAATATGTTTACATATTGTTCTTATAGCCGGCCTTAAGAGTCAGTCTCACCTTCAACTTGTATTCTCTCTGGACTGGATTTATTTATTTTACTCTTTTGTATTAAGGATATTGTTATAGCTGTGTGGACTGGAAGTGGACGGCTTACCTGTCAATTTGCAGGTGTTTGGAAGGTGCCGCACAATTATCTCTCTTAACTCAATCTCGTACGAGTTTCACTTTGCTCATGTAGCAGAGATTAACAGTGTGTGTTTGGTGTAAATAAACGTAAGACAGTTTAAACGTCCACACTCTGCCTCAGAAATCCCAGATAAATATATAAGCGTTAACTTTGTGTGTTACAGGTATTGGTGCTTGGTGGGTTGTGTACACGGGGTGTTGAGGTGTGAATCGCTGGACTGAAGTCGCCACGGCCGGGGAATGTCCAGTAAAGACAGCTAGGACAGAGAAGCAGCACGTCACACGAACCACAACAGCGGAGTAAACATACCACCAGAGATTAGAAGTTGCTCACCACAGCTCTTCATCATTGTCAAGACGTGGTCATTTCAAACTTTGTTCCTGCTTGAGCCTTCAAACTAAGCCCGCTCCCACCGTCTCTAAATTTAAAACTAATCAGAAACTGTTATCGAGTATCAGGCGATGACATTGTGACTTTGTGAATGACCACGATGGCAGAACTTAACAAGAGTATTACACTGGTCGCCGTGTTATCATCGCTCTTGATTTCTGTGGTTGTCTGCCAGACATTCCAGGTAGAGGAGGGTCTCGATCAGAAACAGTTCATTGGCAGCGTGGCCCAAAGTTCCGAACTTCAGGAGAGTATCCAGAACCTCAACCTGAACTTGTCACTTCTCAGGTACACCATATTCTCCACGGGCAAGTCTCCAGCACAGTACTTTATCATCGACGAATCGACAGGAGCCGTCTACACAAACGGTGCTTTAGATAGAGAGGCGCTGTGCTTACCAGAAGAGGTGCCCTGTACTGTACAGTTAGATATCAGCGCTCACAATAGTCTGGGATTTGTACAGATATTGAATATACAGGTAATTGTTGGAGATATAAACGACAACTCTCCTGTTTTTCCAGAATCACCAGTTATTATCCAGATATCGGAAGCGGAACCTCTCAACTCTACCATTACATTTCGTGGTGCTACAGACCAAGATGGTGTGGGAATTAACTCGAAGATTACCTATAGATTGCTTACTACCGGATCTCCGTTTGATCTCAGGGTAATCTCATATCCAGATAGAACTCAAGACGTGGGACTTGTTTTAGCTCGAAAACTCGACAGAGAAAAAATATCGTCATATCAACTACAGATTGTTGCTAAAGATGGGGGCGATCCCCAGCGAACAGGTACTGTGATTGTAGAAGTCAGCATCACAGACATTAACGATAACTACCCAGAATTTACCAAAGACATATACCCGGTTACCATAAGTGAGGATTTACCCATCAACACCTCTATTCTACAGGTTATCGCTGCAGATCTCGACTCGGACAAAAATGGCCAAGTGACCTACAAATTCAGCACACCAACGACGGCATTTGTTATCAACAGCACGTCTGGTCAAGTTTCAGTAGGAGAGAGCGTCGACTATGAACAAAAACAAGTTTATAAACTGTTAGTAGAAGCGAGCGACAGTGGCGCTGTACCAAAAACAAAGAAAGCCTTAGTAGTGGTCAATGTTAGTGATGTAAATGACAATGCTCCAGAGATTAGCTATAATTTTATACCGTCTGGGAATGAAGCGGTTATTCCCGAGGATTCGCCGAGAGGTACTTTTGTAGCCTACATGTCCGTGTCTGATAAAGATAAAGGTAATAACGCCAAAGTTACCTGTACGGTGGACGGTAACAGGTATGCATTAGAATCTCAAAAACTCAACGAATATAAAGTAACTCTACAGACAGTGTTAGATTATGAGTTAGAGAAAGAGGACTTTGTGAAAGTTGTTTGTGTAGATTCTGGTAGTCCAGTTCTCTCCACCACCTCGGGCTTTAAAGTTCTCATCAAGGATATTAACGACAATACGCCGGTTCTTGCGAAATCGGAATACTCTGTAACAATTTCCGAAGGATTAGAAATTGGTTCTGTTCTGTTTAATATCTCAGCCACTGATAAAGACTCGGGTGAAAACGGTAGAGTCACATATGCTATTGACGGTGAAAACGCTGACATGTTGGCTGTATCAGAAAACGGTAAAATTTGGTTGAATTCAAAGCCGGACAGGGAAACTACCTCAGCAGTATATCTGACCATTGTTGCTAAAGATAATGGCTCTCCGGTTAAATCTGTCACTGCAGCAATAACTATTAGTATTACCGATATAAACGATGAAATCCCTTCATTTGCTCAGGAGGAATACAGATTTAATGTGACAGAAAATCTGGATGAAGCTACAGTTATAGGTACCGTTGTCGCAGTAGACCCGGACTTGGGACTCGGTGGGGAAGTTCGTTATCGACTTTACCCAAACTATGACAGCGAATTCTTCTCTATTTCTGTTGACTTTGGGGTGATATCAGTCATCCACCCTTTGGACCATGAAGACAGGGCTATTCGAGAACTGGTGGTTGTTGCGGAAGATAAAGGTGAACCATCCCTGAGTAGTTCTGTGATTGTGTTTGTTAATGTATTAGATACAAACGACAATGCACCCTATATTAGCTATCCCTCCTCAAAGAACTTCTCAGTCACTATCCCTAGTACATTACCAGTCAACTCGGAGATAATCACAATATCAGCTCATGATAAAGATGACGGCGAAAACTCTCGATTAGCATATTTGTTATTAGAGGATGAGAAATCCCCAACACATTTCAGAATAAACGAGACTTCGGGAAAAATAAGTGTTGCCAAAGAGATGGAATTGGTCGCGTCTAGAACATTCCGAATCTTTCTGGCTGTACGCGATCATGGCACCCCACAAAGAGAAACTCTGAGTAATTTCAGCGTCCGTGTCTCATTGGTGAATGAAACTGCAGTGGTGGCTCAGAGTGAGTCCGGACATCACAACTTGGTGATTGTCATTTCGGTCATCGTTATGACAGCTGTCTTGTCGGCCGTCATATTAGCCACTATATGTGTGATTAGACGACGTGACAAAAAACCAGCAGAGAGAAGTAATGTCCGACCAGATCTCTATGACCAGCCTGCCAATAAAAAAACAGATCACAGGAACTCTAACATAGGAGAAATTGTGAGAGGAGAGAAAATATATGAATCTCAAAATGTCCCTGTCCATAAGGTTCACCCAGTGCCGAATTACGAGGCCACACAGAAACACCTTTCATCTAAAGATGTGGTCCCTAACGGCATCCATAAGGATTACTCGGTGGAACAGCAACATTTACAATACATCCGTGACTTCTTCCCAAGTGATAATCTTGACCATTCTTCAATCAGCAACCAATCACGTCACAACAACAACGTTCATTCTCAGGTATACAAACCAACCATGTAATTATATGCCATACCGCAAACAAGCAACTTCAATGTTGAAATTTATTTAGTTTAACCCGGCTGTCAAAATCTCCAATAATATAATAATGATCAACTGAAAACTTTGGCTTCATCTGTTTTGCCAACTAAAATTAAAAAAAGATAAAACTTTTTAGAATAAGTTTATGAATAGCTGCTTTTGATATTTGGAGAATATTGGACGAGACCATGTATATATGTGTCCCTGTGTCTGGTAATATGATAAGTATCGCTTGTTAAGCACGTTCCTATTTCAACAGTAAAACTCTGAACAGAACTGGATTACACATGATAACAAACTAACAAATTTGTTCACGTCTGATCGTTGTGTCATATTTACAGGATCCTATGAAAATATCGAGCAATTTGAAAGAAGCCGAGTCAGAAGCACCAAGGCGGTCGTCACAAAGACATGTGAACAAAGAACAGAGACACCCGAACAGGGTACAGTGGGCATTAGAACCATCAACAACAGATTATGGTGTCCAGGTTGGTTGTTGTTATTTTGTTCTTAAAGATTATTGAAATGAGCTGTTATGTAGTTTATATATATTTATTGAAGAGACCGAACATTTGGCTGGCCTCCCCTCGGGTCTCTGGATAGCAGGAGCATATAGAAGGCTGCGATAGGAACCTAGTCTCAGGAGAAATATTTCCATTCGTGTTCGTTGCCGTTTTTTAGCCCCAAAACCATTAACGAATAAAATCTCATTGAAGTGTCTCTATTATCTATAGTTAGATTATATCTCTATCAGTTTAGATTCCATGGTTTACGGGAACCTGCCAGTAAACCTTGCAAAGAGTTAGATAAAATCACAGTTACAAACGACCGGTTCAGCGGGTATATTCTTCCGCTTGTGGTTAACTATAATATGATAGGAGTTGGATTACGCTGGGATTCCTTGCAAGCGGTGTCGCTCTATTGACTGTTTTGTAAAAGAGGCGTGAATGCAGTACCTTACCACAAAGTTTAATGCCCTGCGAGTTTGTTCCAGACAATAACCCAAAATGTGGGTTTAGTTTTGATTGGGTATCTTATCACCCAGCAAATCACCATGAATATAATGCGGCCAGCGACTAAACGTTAAAGGCCGACATAAACAAGTCACCCCTTCATAATTCCTATAGATGTGAACCGAAGCAGATCTTGTAATAGGCGAGTGGGTTACACTTAATGTGAAATCAGTAGAGATAGGGCCCGTACACTTCACTCTAAACGATAATCGAAGGGTTTTATTGCCGCACTCCTGACACTAGAACCGGAGCCTCAGTCTATTGTGTCTGTTTCAAACTACAAAGAGAACGTGAAGCCATTCACAAAGAACTGCGTAATATATTGTCAAATTTGAACAATTCCTCACTTCGGTGTAGTCGAACGCGTGTGGTGATTGACATGTCTCTAAAATGCGTTATAGGGTTGTCGTAAATAAATGTGTTATAATAGCGACAGCGAACTGATAAAAGACCTTTCGTGAACTGAAGTAGCTTTTAGGGTTTGATTGCAACCTACTTCCGAAAATTGTGATCTAAAATTTGACATCTCATATAGGACATTTCTATTCAAAATTTTGCAACACTTATTTCTAGACCAATGACTTTAAAATAATACAATCAGTGTGTTGATAGTGTGAGTACTAGCGTTAAATGACAAGTTAGATTTGTTTTCTCAACTCTCTATAAATTAAGAGACACAACGGGATGTTAAAATCTTTTATAATTGACACGCTAAAGAGAGAATAACATGAGCTGGTGTTAGGGTGTTAGTTTAGTTACAATCTCTTTGTTACCAGCATGTTCTTAACCGGGCACTGCTTCATTGTTGCTTCTACTAAATTCCACTTTTCTCGCACTCGTGAACAAAAACAGCTGGCATTTTGATTGGAATAAAAAGACGAGAGGCTTAAAGCAATCGGGTTACCTGTCAATTGTAATGTGATTGGATATTGTGTGAAGAACTGCCCTTCTAACCCCGTGGGGCTGTGAATATAACAATAGTGCTCGACAACAGATAGATAGATTCAAGGGCTATTGTGGCACATCTGTGGTACGCAGTAAATTTGGTCAGGCTAGAGGGGAGAGGTCCGTTGGCAATGGGACATAGGTCGGGTTCGAAAGGCACCA
>JAVFBX010033303.1:0-17815 GCA_034783855.1 Mopalia kennerleyi | reverse complement strand
TCAGAGCTAAAGGGAAACAGGAAGCTGATCTGTTTGTACGTTTTATTTTTGTCTCCGTCGTCATGTAAGTGAAATACACTTGAGTACGACGTTAAACACCAATCAAACAAACAAACAAACAATCGAATACAAGTGCAATACAGATGTTTTTATTTTGAAAACATGCAATAAGAAAGTTTAGGTCGAAAAACAGTTGTCTTTCCCTCTAAATCATTTGCAGCCATATTGGGGTTTGGGCACGTAGAATTATCCGTTAACATACATATAACAGGAATACTCGTTAATCACACAGCGATATAGGGTGGAATTATGAAAAAGGGGAGAAAGTTTTAAAGTAGGCGTGGTGCTATTGGGCAGTTCTCCATTTTTCATCCACCATGGCACAATGGCGTTGTTCCATTTCCTGTGCAAAAAACGTTTTAATAAGAGTGATCGTGTTATATTTTAACACCAAAATGAAATGTTTCAGTTCTAACCTGTACGAACATGAGTCATTGTGTCCTTTCATATTGAAATGTCATTGCAATAAAGCCAGACATTAATAAGCCTTTACGCAATCATCCACGACAAACTTATGCGCTGGAGCAATAAAAAGGCAGCACGATCCAAACATCTCATCGTGCTTTTATGTTCCCTTTTAATCTGGGTAGAATCAGCCCACAGAAAGGTGAAACCGAAATCCATAAGGTTCAGATATAATGATGTAAGAAACCCAATCGACGAAGGATAATTACATAGAAAAGAAATAGACGTTTTCTCCTTTTTTCGAAACCAATACCTACATGTAGCAGCATCACAGATATGTCGATGCTATTTAAAATAGCATTAATACGTTAATAACGCAATTAAATTATTATAATTTTGGTCAGATGCTCCAAGTTCCCTATATCGTGGAAATATCTCGCCTTTGGGGGGCATCTCTGCCCAATACCCCCCCCCCCCCCCAACACACACCCTCTTAATTACATCACCACTCACTTGACGAATTCGAGAGTCAATTTTGAGGAAAACCATTTTTCTAACCTAACACCATTGTATGTCGCAGCATATATGTTGGGGCATTATATATGTATATATTTATATTTAAACTTGCAATTTAATGAATGTTCACAGAAAAATCGCAGTGCACTCTTGTTTTTCAATTATACTTTAATACCACAACACAAAATAAATTCGATTTTGTAGAAGAATAGGCCTTGAATGAAATAAATGCCCATGTGTTTGGGGGGAATTGTGTTTATAACGATTTCAGTGGACCTTTGTCATAAATGTCATAAGATATCTGAACAAAAACCATTTTAAAACTTGTAAGGCTAACATTAAAAAACGAGAAACCCTTTTGATGGCCACATTGTATTTTATACTGAGTTTTGAAATTAAGTATTTAAAAATTGGCTTTGAATGCCCTCTACATTCGATCTAACGCCAGGTGGTGAATTTTTTAATAACTCCATTAAAGAATTCTTGTGTAGAAGATCTGAGGGTCGTGGGTTCGTTTCACCGAGAAGGCTTTAATCTGCAATATTTTCTGAAATAGAATCTGTTCAACCTTAAAAAATGTTAACACAAAATAACAAAATTAGCACTATTAAAGTCGTTCGATATTTCAGTGTAATACAAATTTAATTCATTCAGCATTGGAAAAACACCTATACATATGACCTGCTGTGGTATTAATCTCCATCACCTTGTCCATGACCTGGTTAATAAACTCTAACTCAATTAAAAGCACACATTTATCTCTTTGTTCTCTGAATTAATACCTAATATTGTCACTAACATAAAATAAATAGAAATAAAATAAAATGTTGTCCATATTTAGACAAAGGAGCCAAGATACATGTACACTGTAGATCGTAAAGAAACAAATACCATAATTGTTCATATATACATATATGGAGACTTCGAGATATAACATGCCATTAGCAATATTGCCTTTGTCATTACAAGATACTTTTTCTTCCAACCATGTGCACAGTCGACATGCTATATTACGGTCCGAATGCTATCAATGAAATTGACAGAGGATGGGATCGTGTAAAAGTTGTAGTGGACTACCTCTTAAAACTATTTAGATTAGTGTCACATGGATTTCCTATTTTATTGTTACACGCATTTTGTAAATTATGGCGGCTAATCAAAACTTCATGACTTAATAACTAAAAAGCTTTAGAAAGTTAATGTAGTAATTATTATCGAATGCAAAGTTTGGTCTTGCAGTACAAGTTGCTTTATGCAT
Source organism: Mopalia kennerleyi (assembly GCA_034783855.1). Lineage (NCBI taxonomy): Eukaryota > Metazoa > Mollusca > Polyplacophora > Chitonida > Mopaliidae > Mopalia > Mopalia kennerleyi. Next base: position 15,576 of record JAVFBX010033303.1, on the reverse strand, counting down.
TTGAGTGAAAGTTAGAATTGCTCAAAATAAAAACCGGTTTTATTAATGATATACCAGGTTTCTCTTCAGGCATAAAAATGACATTTCTCTGCAGTGTAATAACACGTTTCGTTATTACTCGCTGAACTTTGACCCTGTCCGAACTACATGTGGTACTTTTTGAGTGACGTCTGCTCACTCCTGTTTGACAGAATAAATAGAGTACTTCAGTGTAGATTGCACTGTACCAAACACGGATACAGTTAAATTGACCAGGTGAATTGATTCAAACAAGTCAGAGAAAACCGAATCAAGTTTGCAAGTTTTTAGTCACAAAAAGTTCTTCTTAGAGGGACAGTCGGACAGAAAAATATTATGGCAATCTAATTGGGAAACATATAGGAAATTTTAATCTTGTACGGTAGAAAAACCTGATATCTTTCTTTAATTCATACAACATTGATATATTATGGTTTTATTTCATTCACGCGTACGAATAGCGAAGGGATTACACAGTCCCATTCTGACGTTTGCAATGAATTTGACGTGTATTTTGATTTTATAGTTGATATAAATAATAAATAGAATATTACACAGGTAAGTTTGAATACCATAAATATTACTCTCATGAATGGAAGAAAGAATAGCCCACTGGACGCTTCGCGTCTCGTGGGTTATCTCTTTCAACCATTCACTCGAGCAATATTTATGGTATTCAAACTTCACTGTGTAATATCCTCAATGTATTACATCTTACCATAGAGAGCGACAGAGTTAAATCCAGTACTATTGCATTCGTGAATGGTAGAAAGAATAACGCGTCGCTTCGCGTCTCGTGGGTTATCCTTTCAACCATTCACTCGAGCAATATTTATGGTATTCAAACTTCACTGTGTAATATCCCCTATTTAAGGAGTACTGATACAACGATTTAAGTATATAATAGTATAGTTGTTTAAAATGTAATCACACTGGCTTAGGGGTGTCACTCAATCCAAACCGATGAATCATGTATTGTTCCAGACAAACACCAAATGACAACTTTTGAAATAAATCTTAATCTCGAGATGTTATGGGTAACATATGGATATTAACATAGCATTAAAGTATGTGATAGATATGTGTCAAACAAGATATTCGGTATGCGTTTTTTAAGAATGAATCAACCTGCTAACTGGTATTTCCGAGTATACAGTAGTATAAAACAGAAACAGTATCACAAAAATTATATAATTTGATACAAACATAAATCAATTATGTGTGTAAACTTCCGATCTCAATTGTCATACTGGTACAGAAATGGTAACAAATATATTATCACAACTGACGAGGTCAGATAGTTATACGGGATTGTTTTAATACACATTCATTTACAGTAACATTCTTTATTTGCTCATTGTATAAATTGAGGTTATTAAGTTAAACTTTTTGGTTTGACTGCAATAATTCTCCCATTTTCCTAAAGTTTGGGTTAACAAAACAGAATATTGGTAAATATAAAATCCTTAAGTGCATGATGAACAGTATCGCATGCATGCAGAGAAACTCGTCTCTTAACGACTGCTTATCACACGCTAGCTATTGTTTCTTACCGCGAGGAAGATTTCGCCACAGGTCAGATTCTATAGGGACTCTGGGGTTGATGGTTCTAAAGCTAACCAATGTTCATCTCATTTTGTAGCCTAGCCCTTTCGGTTAGTCTTCTAAACACCCTAAAGATTCTGTATATACACCCTTTACATGGTGATTGTAGATTATTGTACCAAGATTGAAGGAACTGGTTCTTAAGAGCTTGTTCAACATTATTTAATAAACAATTGATGTTACGTATATATTCCTAGTCCCAGACATAATTAAGTCCACAACTAGTTAATATATATTTGATTTGATTTAAATGGGCTGATAAGTCAAATTGGTCTAGAACAAACATGAGCTCAGCTTGCTCTCTCAATCCTTGTAATGTTTTATGTAACATATTCAGCATTCGTTTATCAATAATAATATCTTAATGGAAATACCCCCAAGTTCCCCATAAACCATAAATTTTGGGGTGGGTTTTTTTAGGCCCAATATCATCTTAGAAAACTGTAGACAAAAAGCTCAAACAAGGTTTAGATTGCCGAAGCCCCATAACTCACAGTTATATGGAAGAATTGGGAGAATCACTGAAGTTGACAATTAATAGGCAAGGATAGGTTCTGGGTTTGTTTAAGAAAACATTGGAAGTGCTGCGCTCTCGCTCCCTGGAACTAGCTTATGTCAAATACTCAGCAACAATTCACGTGAGCTCATGACTCAGCGAGACGCACATATGACTTCCCGGCACCCTTCGTATACTGTATTTCATTTAATCAGCGGATGGTAACAGAGAGCTTCCTGTTGCCCTGGTGCCCTCGGAACCAAAGAGGAACGTGAAGCCTATCAGTTGGTGATGCATCTTTATCGAGTCCTGTGCTTGTTCTGTATTTGTCTCGCCTTGTCTTTTGTTTGTTGCCAGTGGCGTCGATGCTGGTTTCCTTTAACCATCATGGTGGCATGTGAGTGAAATAACCTTAATATGGCGCTAAACTCCAATAATACAAACTACAAACATATAAATGCGGCAAATACTTTGTTAATACAATAGCAGACAAATTCGACGTTTATGATTGTATATAGCCTACGTGTGTCTGTGCATAGCCAGTGGACAGTTTTTATGTAGGTTATGTTGTGAAGTTAAAACTTTTTGCCGCTACAACTCAAATCACCCTCCTGAAAGTGAAAAAAAAATTTAAGTCGATACAGTTAGAAAGTCTTTTAGTTTTGTTTAGTTTTTCTGTGTTCAACATCTCAATCCCATTTTCCTTTTGAAGAGACAAGACAAAATGAGGCAACTGGTGTTGACCAAACAAAAGTTCGTGTTGTTGAAATCTGCTGTTGATACGACATTGAACGAATTCCTATCCATCATCGAAAGTGAAGAAGGGTCGGAAAAACTCGGTCGAGTATCAACCATCTTGGAACGTCTGGATACGCTGGTAAGTGATTAATATATGGCCGTCCATTTATAGGAGTCCTATTAATGAATGCAGGGAACGAACAGAGAAATAGTTGAAACCATCTCCAATTGCTGATCCAAATCAAGTTGTTAACAAACCTGATATTCGATGTACCGTTGGATTCCTCGTTTTTCGACAGAATCCACTTAAATGTATCTGCTTTAAGTTAAGTGTATGGTAGATATTTCCTGCCACAGTCGTTGAAGTAGTGTCATTAAATCAAATCTGTATTGAAATTATGTGCATCTGTTGGACGAACTTTAAATTTTAAATTTGTACTTATTTTGTTGTTGTTGGGTTTGTTTGCACTGTATAGGCTACATTTTGAGCAAATTGAGTCATTTGATTTGTTAGAAGATTAATGATGTACCACGTGACTGAAAAAGTTCACCCTACATTTTAATAGCACCAACATTTAAAGGTAATCCCTAATGGTTGATACCTAGAAAACGTATAAAAATAGTCAAAATTTCACGGAACGATTTGCAGCTTGTTTCATTAAAAAATTTGGCGTTCTTGTGGAGAAATTGGGATTCGAACAACTGGCTTTTATTCAGAGCATCTGCTCAGAAATTCTCAAGTGACGTCACCAAGGGAATCCACCAAGTTACTGGTATCAATAGAAACGTAACCGACATTTTGTTATTCTCCAGATCCCCCGAGCGTCATCCATAAATATATACAGAATGCTTGTGGTGCATTGTATTTGGTAACAGATTAAATAATAGTAAATTTCTTTGTTAAACTATGAGGACTGAAAGCTTGATATAGTTATAAATATTCAATGTCAAGTATATATTCTGAATAAATTGTAATATTGTCGGTGCCACCATGCGAATTGCTGGCAGCCTATCTGTTTCTGTTCCACCAATCGTATCAGCCCTTTGTTTATTATTTTCATATAACCAATATTACCATTTTAGCAATTACCATTGCTTAATTGGCTATCTGGAGAAGAGTTCGTTATAGAACATTCGCTAAAGTTGTCTGCCGCCATTTTGAATTTCCTGATCTAGCTATCATTCCTGTATCTCTGGTATGGAGTCGTCATTATCCGCCACAGACTGTTCCGAATGTAATTTCCCCTGCCTAGGACCAGAAAAAAACTTTTTAAAAACGCTTAAAACATTTTCAGTAATGTTCTGTCTGTGTTGAATTCATGTTACAGGATAAAGATAAATGGAGACGCATAAGGATGGATTACCTTTCAGACCCTTACTATGGATATACAAATGGTAATTTTACGGACTCGGAGATGACGGATCCAAGTAAACTACTGCTAGACCTTGTCAACAGTTGTGGTAAAATACAGGAAACAGTTAGAGCCAAAGTTCAAGTAAGTCGAACTAAACGCCTGAAAATTGTAATTAAATTGATAAAATTAAGCTGTCCAACAAGAAAGAATACACTATACTACCACTGCGGCACATAAATAAAATTAACCATAATACATGTAGCTTAGCGAAAGAACTCAAACTGGTAGAAATAAGATGTTTTAAATGAACGGTTTTTTTTTTCTTGGTTTGCTCAAATTCAGAGGAATAATGATTTGTCAAAGGCTCTTTGTCTCAATCTCCCTAATCAATCAACGATGTTTGTTGGTTGGCTGGTGGTGAGGGAGTTAATAATCACACATTGCTTAATCTGCGCATGTCAAAACAAGTGCAAGATGCAATATTATTGTGGAAAATGTAAATATAGACAAATATCCGTTTAAAATAAACGCTTAAAATATTAGATTTATGTTTATTATTTCAGGATCTTTACGAGAATGACAAAGAGCATCGAGCTGAGGTCAGGAAATTACAAGGTTAGTGAAAGTCAAGGTTGATCATTTCTACTGATAAACTTTATATAATATAAAATTGTTATTGCTGGAAAGAAAGAAAAAAATGTTTATTAATGTATTTTAGTGACATATGTTTACCTTATAACCGTCTTTAAAATTGTTTCTCACGCTTGAAGATGTCGGATTGCGGTATTTCAATTGCTATAGAGTGATTATTAGGTTAGATTAAAATGGACCAAGATATCACGAACTTTGTACATTGTGTATCATTTTAATAAAAATCTAAACGACTTACTGGTTAAGGCGAAACTTCAGTCTGTGTATCAGACAGTTGGCAGCACAGCATTTGCCTTCCTATGTTGCCGTTAAAAGTTCAACTTATTTGTCTTTTATAGACACAGCCACGCCCGATCTAAAGTAGTCGACATTATCCTTTGTTAAAGTTGTGTTTTTAATGGGCGCAGTCATCTCTGAAATATTTCGCTGAAATCACATACCATTCAATCAGCCAAAGTAAGGGTATTATATATGTTAGTGATAATTTTAGATATTGTTTAAAGTATGATACCAAAAGATACGTTACATTATGTTGCAAAACTGTACAGATTAGCCTCGCTAACTATATGAACTCACGATTGCTCGCAGATTTATCAAATTGTACGTTTGCCTTATCTGATCTATATCATGATAAATAGTATTACACCACGCGTTTACCGCATGAGGCATTTTAATATTGGAACCACATGTTCACCAGTTCATTCAGGTGAATATGACATTCATCTAGTATGGCCCTCTGGCTGAGGACAGTTTGTTTGAAGAGTAGCAATACTGTCTTTACTTAGCACTGGAGGCAAATTTAACTTTCCATCATTATGGAAATGCTTCACATCTTGGTTGCGCTAGTGTCAATTATTGTTGGAATATAAGTGATATACCCTTTCGCAAGGCGTAAAACACCAATCAATCATCTACATGTAGTATGTACTTAAACATAATGTTTTCTATATATATTTACTCTTAAGCTGAGCTGAAAACCACAGCCGCTTTACAGAAAGAAGCCGAATGGAGAAGCGAAACAACCAAAGCAGAGGTGATGACCAGTAGAGAAAAGATAATAGAATTACACAAAGAAATGGCAGAGAAACGAGATGTTATCAACAGGTATGTTTAGACAAATGATGCAGTGTGGTGATCACCAATTAACCTTTGCTTTATGATTGGTATTTTGACGCATCAACGTATGTGCTTAACGATCATATATAATAGTACTATAAACATTGTTACAACGAAGTATATATAAAGTATGTATATTTATTTTCATGGCGGTAGAGCCCAATTAGCAAAATAGTCAAAATACGTATACGGATATTTATAAAATAAATATGGATATTAAGTATTTATGTATTAAAGAAAAACTGACATCTGTTTGTCTGCAAACTATGTGTTACCCTTATGTTCTAAGATCTAACGCATCCCAACCAAACAAATAATCCTGGATCTCAATAGCGTGTAAATGGCTCCTCCCTTTTCTACGCAGAAAGTCTGCACATCCGTGTTTAAAATGGCAGCTTCCATGTATAAGTTAACCAAAATTATGTGGTCCTATGAGTGTAAGTCGTTTGTTGCAATGACGCATACCTATATCCACAACAACATCTCAAACAATATATTTCTATCACACTGGAGCTGGTATGTCGATTAATAACAAAAAATACATAGTGCACGTGTCCGTGCAAGTAGTAGCAATACCCACATGTTAATCCGTTTATCGATTAAAACCATGTAAAACAACAATTCTTGTAATCCATTTGCCTCATCATGCAACTGTTATATTACTGTACCCAGAGGACACTGCTTCAAACGTCGAGGCTCAATTAAACACCGAAGCACAGGTCCTCTGGGTGTTATTTATAAGGCATAATAATTCTAGAGGTCCTTTGTTACTTCCTTATTAAAAAGAGCTCATTTGAGTCTGCAGGTAAAATCACATAGTATGCTCAGAAATTCAGTATATTAAAAACAAGATATAGTCATTAAATTACTAATGAATACAGGAAAATACTGGCCTATGAATGATTGTGAATATGTGGGTTAATAATGAAATAAGTGCTCTTACATATTCCAATTATTTTTGCATTTTGTAAATACCGTCAGTTGTACAGCAGTGCCAATCCTATAAGAAAGAGAACATTACTTATCACATTTTCCCGAGGCAAGACGGAAAAGAATATCGTCGCATTAAGCCTTTCTCCCTTCCCTACCTTTCCTTAGATTGAAAAATCTGAGTAAAATAGATTATAAAACAGCTACTTTGGGATGACCTCTTTTTACCGCACCCAATCAGATTGAAGCTTTCGCAGAATAAGAAAGAGTCCGTATAAACACAGGATAACAACTAGACAAATACATGTAATATGCAATCCCGATCTAAGTCCTATTAACGAGTCCTGACAGCGTCAATTGACATCGGCGCCACACTTGTTTGTTGTCGACTGATGTGTAAACGGCTTTCTGATTGGCTGCTTGTTTCTGCAATAGTACAATTAACTTTTTGCCACGTTTTTGTCTCGAATTGCAGCAAGGGGAAGTAATGTGGAAGTCTTGTCTGACACGTTTTGACCCTTACAATGGAAAGATGCACTTATTCTATTTCAGAACACATTGAAAAATACATGCTCCTTATTCATGATTATAATTTCCTGTGTTTGGATATTTGACTCGGATCATTTTCAGATTATCTCGTGATGGTACGGTCCAGATCTGGCAGAAGGAAAAGGAACGTTTGTTGACTGATAGCAATTGCAGGTCAGAAACTAAAATTCTAATTGTCCACTAAGCTTTATTATGTATTGGTTAATAATACATTTACGAAGATCTCGTAAAATCTGCTTTAATCTCCATACGCATCTGATAAATGGACTCGGGCTGTTGTCTTATATGATTAACTTCTCTTACGATAAATATATTGGGGTAAAAGTTGGGACACAGACACTTTTATCTAAATGATGCACTCCTTGTCGTTAGACCTACCTGGATTGATCTATATAGAAATCTATATATTTTATGTTTTCATTTTTGTTCGGATATTTTTTTTTTTTTTTTTTTAAGGAACATTCTTTAATCCTACATTATTCTTTGAGCGTCAAGATTTTCCGCTCTGTGGTGAGGGGTTATGGTCCGAACAACCTTGACACTCAGAAAATAAAGTCAGACTAAAGAATGATTCGCCCAACCCGTCTAAATAAATGGCTGAATATTTGCAGAATAAAACAGCTTGAAGAAGACAAAAGAAAACTCGAGGCGGAAAATGATAGGATGCGACGAATTATGGACAAAAAACTAGCGGTAAGACCAGGCTTATTCTATACTAACCAACAGCAGTATCATTATGCACCAACCAAGAGCATATGATATGTTGACTGAAATGCTTCCTGTTTCCCTGGTGCTTTCAGAGCTAAGAAGAAACATGAAATCGATCTATTTGTGGTGTATTTGTATTACGTCCTGTGATTGGCCTGTATTTATCCTCGGGCGTCTAGGATGAGTTCCTCCACCCATATGAGTGAGATAATCTTAAGTACGGAGTTAAACTCCATCCAAGTAAACAAACAAACTATTTTCATAACTGCTGATTACAGGCCATTGATCGAGACTTGTTTTCTTCTCCTTTTAACACGAAAAGAATGTGGAAATGGCGACTGAATAAACTGAATCGTAAAGAACATCGATCCAGTTGACTTTCTCTTTTGTTTAAATGGGTAGTTTGTTGTCCAATCATATATTACACACAAGTTGGAAGTCTGATGTAAAGATAGGTACGTTGGGTTTAACCGTAGAGATGCAATTGCTTCTAACATGATCGACACGGACAGAATAAACTGGGAAGCACAGATGTTCATCCATGTATCTGCCATGTTCTCCGTGTTATCGTTTAATCAAATATAACGGTTTATAGAGTTATATCTTCAATTAAGGTATAATGTCAAAGTTGATTGTTCACTTGTTTTAGATGGTTGGCGAACAGAACAAAATGTTGAAAATGAAACAAGAACTAGCATCAGCGAAAATGGAAAAATCAGGTACGTGAAATGCATAAATCTATCGTTTTACTTCCCTTATGTTGTAAGAATGTCTTTCTTTTCTCGCAGTTGCTTCCAGTACTAATAAACTGTACGTTATTACACTGACAGTTATCATATTCCGACAATAAGTATCTATGGATTAAGCGTACCAGTTATATTCCTTGTCAACTATCTATGTTGGTGCTGGCGTCTTTAGTAATGTCTCTTCATGAGAAATTCAAAGTTAGATGCATAATTAAATTCTACCTAATCCAAGTAGCTTCTCAAATAGCTGTAAACAGTGTAATTATTCTGCCGTGACCGAAGTGGACATTTTCTGAGAAGATATTATATCGTTACACAGCAAACGTTTTACAATGCTCACGCTAAACTGGGGATACAACAGGTCATGTGGCCTCGAATGTATGTGTCACACACGTTATAAATAAATTGAAAGTCCGTTTGGCAATAACATTCTATTTACTATCAGACACTTAGAAGCGAGGCGAGCGTGGGATGTTATCTGTGTGATGCCAAACTTTCCCATTACTTTCCTGAAGTGCCTGGGTCACCGACCAATTAAACTGTTCAATCATTACAAGTGTGACTTGTTTCAGCACTCTCTTTTTGATAGGGCGGTGATTTTAACTGTGCCACCCTACTTCCATGATATAAGGTATGAGACTGACCACAAACCAGCATCATGGTAACCCTAAATGATGCGTCCGTTGTTCGGCAAACGATACGACTGTAGATACACCAGAATTAGGCAAATATACATAACAGCAGACCAAGGCCGCTCTGTTTGAAGCTACTAACAAACTGAATTATTCTTAAATCAACCCTGTTCGCTTTTATTTTGTGCTATAGTAGACATTTACACATTTAAAGCAGCTGGACGTTTCAGTAAGAGTGGCCCAGACTCCCTGATGCAAGCGAAATGCGATCGCAATGGCTCGTGTGTATTCAAAAGTTGAAGCCTAAAAAGGCTAGATGAAATTTGATTGTTACAAAATAATGTGGTGTTTGGAGATGACAAAACTTCAAAACTTTTTTGTTATTTTCCAACAAACATTTCAAACCAGAAACCATACCCGCTATCAATCTCATCTCAGACGTACCCTGATACCTTGTTTAATAATTAACAAAGAGGTGGAAAATCCATAGTCCTGTCGCGCTATTCTGTGTATGGGATTGACGACCTGCGTCATTACATTGTTAAAGCCGTTTAACTAAAACACACAACCGTTAGCACTTACAGGCAACAGCAATTCTACATTTGTGTTTCCGACAGCTGACAATAAAGCTTTTATTATTTAGACATACTAATTATTGTGCCCTAGGGAGTACAAAACTGATGGATTTCATGGAAGCTAATCATTTAACGATAAAATCTCAACGCTATGGAAGTTCATCATAGCAACACGGTCTGTATTTACAAATATAAATCTATCAATTGCGTGGCTTCAAATTGTTACATTTCCATACCGAAATCCCTTTATTCTCGTTAGCTCGATCCAAGGGCCGATTAAGACTTCTGGGAGGCTTAGTCAGATCCAGCCTCGCCTATATTGGATAGATAAGGAACCGAGTATAATTATATGCTCTGGCTTAATTTTTACTGCTGGTATGTTCTCGATACTTCAAATGAATTATACAAGAAAAAAAGGAAAATAGCGTGTGCTTTTGTCTTTAATTAAAATAAGCCGCTCTATACTCACTACTCAGTAGTGGCAGAAAGCCACTCGTGTACTATATTTAATGATAATTGACATTTGTCGATAAGAAAGTGGCAGTGAGAAAGTTTAAAAGGTTTATAGCCAACAATGCACCTTAATGGCTTTCTCACAGCCGCACAGGCTCAGGGGCCAATTTGATCCCCCGAGACAACAAAACTGTGTATGGATGTACCTATTAATTATTTCCCTTTTTTTAAGCAAATGACAAGGAGGATACCAACAAGTTGAAGAACGAGAAGTATCTACTGCAAAATGTGAGAAATTATTTATTCTTCTTCAAAGTAACTATGCGGTATTTGATTAGTACTGGAGGCAATTTTGCAGCTATCTGATCTCCTCTCGTTTGGTTTGGTCAACATATTGTCCAAAACAAACTAACACATGGTTTTGCTGATCAGTATTTACAAAACTGGTCCTTGGATGATTTAATAATTGGGAATCTGCTTACAATTATATGACAGAATTACCTCGTCAACTGAGCGCTTTAACTATTCGCTGGACATCATGCAGTTGACCCGTCAGGAGTAAGATGTTTTACTTGCTATTTACTGCTGCAATTTATATCAATTACTATATCATATATTAGAGCACTGGCCCGGCTAGCCAGAGATCCGAATCACGGCGCAGGCGCGTAAACCTTGTACTCTCTCTACAATAACACTACTATATTTCACTATATGAAAATATTTTCTTATTTAAACCCCTAACTTTGTATCATATTTGATTGTTTTATTTAGGATTTGACAGTATTAGAGAAAGAACTACAAAGAGAACAGATTGTCTTTGCAGGAGTTCTTAACGGCATCAGAAAGGAGATGATGTAAGTATCCACTCTATTACATAGCTTTTATATTAGATCTGGGATACATTCAATACTATAGGGTTATCCCGGCTTAGATTGAATCGACTACAATTCGAATGCCTATTCCTGCATATAATGTCACGAGGCGTGATAGTAGTCTCTCTGTGCTATGGTCAAAACCCTGTTGATTCTTCTGGACTTTAGATTGAATCGATTACAATTCGAGTGCCTAGTCCCTCATATAATGCCAAGAGGCGTGATAGTAGTCTCTGTATTATGGTCAAAACCCTGTTTATTCTTCTGGTATTATGATAAAGCCATCGTAGCTCTAACTGGCACCCTAAAACTCAGTCTGGCGATTTGTTCTGTTTCCATCATAACTAGCCGAGGCGATACAGTACATTTGGCTCGCGTGACTGAATCAATTTTGCACGATTCTCCACAGCCCACATAATTAGTTTACTGAAAACATACACGATTCTGTACTCGTTGAAATGTAGGTCTACACAGATTTAAATGGATATAGGCCTTATTGTAATGAATACAGACTATCTTAACGCGTCCTCGTGGTTCAACCTGCGTAGAGATAGGACTAAATTTGTCATAAACTTTACTATGTTATAAATCGTGCAAACTTTATGTTGTTGTAGGATACTGGTGAAGAAATACAAGATACAGTCTTATGGCGAAGTATTAGATAAGGATATGGCTACCATATCGGAGAGAATCGAGTCAATCTACAAAAAGTCATTGAGTGGGAAATTATGGACAGAAAGTGATAGGCTACCTCCCCATTATAAAGACTTGGATGATGTCAGTATATTTTTTTCTTTTATACATATTGGTTGCCAATAGCGCATATTGACTACATTTGCTATTAATCAGCACACCAAATATTCTGGTGCCATATAGCGACAAATAAAAGCGGTACGTTATTAAGCGGCAGCGAGGCAACTTAAGGGGGCGTAAATGTCCCATTGGAAATCCCCCCCCCCCCCCCCCCCTTCTCTCGCACACGCTTACGCACATTCCCACAGCTTATAGAGTTACATATTGCGTGCAGGTACTGCTAGTTGTCCAATATTTATCAATGATTATAAGTTTTGTTGTCAAACTGAATTTCATAAATGACACTGAAGATAAAGATCTCCATTACTTGTCTCGAGATGTGTGTTGGTAAGCCTCCATTAGGATCTATTCAGATCACCTCGATCTGGAACATCAGATTACTCCTCTGATTTAATTAATACCTCTGCAAGTGTGGTTATTTATTAGAAATGCCTACAATGGTCTGACGTTTTGCACCTGGCAACTAAAGAAAGCATATCTTGAACTGTATGTACCCCCAGCGGAGGGTTGGGAGAGAGCTTACTGTTGTCCATGTGCTCTACGGTGCAATGTTAAGGCGGATCGGTGGCCGATCGCGGTTTGCTGGGTCTTTGTCTCGATCTTTATTTCGACGAATAAAACATTAACAGTTTTTAAGATTTCATGTGCATGCGCTAAGATCCCATTAATATCCCGAAATGCATGCACTGCCCACAAGTGGAGGGGCTCAGCCCACACACCCTCCAGCGCCTTTTACAGTTAGTCAGATAGAACTGGACTAAGAAACAAAAATAGTGAGGCCAATATAGTCGATTTAGACAAAAATTTGTAAACCGTTTGACATTTACAAGATGTTTAATTATTTCTATTACAGAAGGTTACTATAACAAAAACAAAGAAATTATCTGCATTTGGACGATCACCGAGGTAAGCTATCGACTTTCAATGGACAATCCACTGATAACAACTAACTTTGTTAAGAATCTATTGAATCTACCTGAACTTTGCTGAGACTGAGCCTTTAGCACTGCGATTATCTTTGTTTGATTGGGCATAAACTCCAACCAATTGTTTTGACACTCACATGGCAGCGTGCCAGCTCGATCCGCGGAAGTAATGACGTCATCAGCAGCAAACAAGATCGGATCATCACAGGAGGCGAGGCACAAGGGCCACAACAGACTGGCTTGTGCAAGTTGTGCAGCATTTTACCTAAGATCAATGTAGGCCCTTAAATTATTTGGATGTGTTAACTAAGCAGGTACACTGTGTACGTGTGTTTCTGTTTCACATGGTCTCACCTTCTTGAACCAAAGTGGTCTATCCAATCTGTCTATTTTATTATGTGGAACCATCGTTCGTGACAAGAGTTTGAAGAAACCCTATCTTTCGTGCGCCTATTTCCACCCTATAGAAATGTCCATTTCAACAACATGTTATTATGTAAATCGCAAAACTGGATACAAAACATAAAACATCCAATCATATGCTGTATCGCATTTTTAGTTATCAGCAGTCTCTACACGGGATTATTCGTTTCTGTTTTAATTAACAGCAATCTCAAACTGGGTTATTCCATTCAGTTTTTATTTACAGCAATCTCAACCATCTTCTCTAGCCAAGGGTTTTATATCCGAGCAACTCTGCATTACAACCCTTGGCAGATAATTGATATACAACGAGTGTTTTAGCCACGCGACCAAGTGTACACTATATAAGCATTGAGTGGATAGTTTCTCGGTTCAATTCAATCCTCAAAAATTGTACCATTTACAATTAAATGGTTTATTTGCCAGATAAGAACAAATTCACGTCGGTTGAAAATCGCACCAGGAAGATACTCAAATATGGCATTGACTGAACAATTATGTCAACTCTGTAATTTGAGACAATGTCAGGACGAATTTTAGAACGACCTCATTATGATGACCTGAGAAAATTGTATTGAATAAAATAGAGCTAACCATTTAAGCTGGTTCACTGTGGAAAATATCAGCCAGCTAAAACAGTTAGGCCGTTTGTCTGGCTTCAACTTTTGAAAGGAAACGTCTTTCTATTCACAGTTACAACGATTTCTAGTACAGTTATTTACGCTATGTATATCACAATTTAAAAGTCTGTTTTTTATTCGGATTGCTGTGTCTGCCATCATTATCACAATATTTGTATGTAATGATTCAGGTTGCTCTATGAGCTTTGTAAGCTCTAGAGCTAATACACTTCTTATCACCACCTGTTACATCCAGCACTACCGATACCATTGACTTTTGTCTATTTCAACTTTCAAGCCTTTCGCATACAAAACAGCTGTTCACATTGCTCGCCGGCTAGATATAATGGTACAATACGCGGTCGATCCTTTGAGCTAAAATGGTAGAAAAAAAAAACAAGCCAAAGCAAAACAAAGATGAAAAAAGTGCAAATACTAATATACCGCCAGAAGCTGTACTTTGGATAATATTTGTACACGTATACACTCTCAGAAATATTGTTTTTTAGGGTTCTCTAGAAAAGAAGATGGTTCTATATGGAACCATCACGACAAAAACTGTTCTTTGATATAAAAAGAAAGAGAAAAATACTTGGAACAGTTGCTGTGAGGGTTCCATACTGAACCGAACACGGTTTTACCAGAGCCACGATTGAAGAACCTTAAAGGGTTCCATTAGAGCCATATAGAGACCAGTGAGTTATCGGTAAGTGCCTGATGGATATTATGATATGTTGGCTCATTAAGAAATGTGGTGTGATGTATATATTGTTCCGGCCCAAACGAATGTTCAATTCATGGGCAAGACTATTTACCAAAACGATAACCATAAGCACCTGGCTTAACGCTGAACTAAAGCAAATTGAAGTCATCATAACACAGCAAAATTGTACTCGTTATTGATGACTGATAATGTTTTCCTATGACGCAATACATCACTGTTCATTATGAAGGCTACACGAGGAACTAAATTATTGTTTCTAGTTTCTCACCACAACCACCTGTCTGCAATGTTATATATCAATTTGTAATGTATGCTCATGAGCCAATAGGCTTTTTGCAATAAAATCATATCATGATTATTATAATACAGGTAGAATATACTTTCAAACAAAATAAACAAAAGCAGAGGCATGGTGATTATACAACTGTGTAGAGGGATAATATTGTAAGAAAACTATAGATGAAAGGTTGGAGTTGGCTTAACGAGAAACAGCTTTTATTATGTCATCGTATGCTGAGGGTATGTAAAAGCCCATATCTCTGTTCAATCCAGGTTTGGACCTACGGATTTGGATGGCTTCCATGAGTTTCCTAGTTTTGAGATTAGGCAGATTTACATTAATAGTT
>JAVFBX010033302.1:0-31021 GCA_034783855.1 Mopalia kennerleyi | reverse complement strand
ATTGATTGATTGATTGATTGATTGATTGATTGATTCATTCATTCATTCATTCATTCATTCATTCATTCATTCATTCAATTATCCATCCTTCCACCCAAATACCCATTCATTCATTCATTCATTCATTCTACTTTTTAAAAGTTTATTTATTTTGTCTTGTGTATTGTTTGTTGTGTATTGTGCACAACAACAAAAATCTTAATTAACAAGGTTGAAAGGAGTCATAAATTATTTTTAAAAAAGACATAATATAGCTGATGGACTTTAAATCCTATCGTATGTCAAATTATATGTTGAGTTAATATCGCTTGCAATCTACATCTATTTTCACAAACCTATTAACTTTCTAGCCTTTATGTGAAGATACATAAGATAATGTGATTGACGTTTTGATTGGAGACTAGACAAACCAATTAATCGTAACTCCGCCCATGGGTTTAGCAAGTATATTAGCAGTTTACTGTAATTTGTTTTGTTACCTTAATTAAACGTGCATCGTATGGTTAGATCTATACCCCTCCCCCTCCCCATTATCTCATCTATGGATGATGCCTAATTAACAGAAGAACTTTTTTTGAGACAGAATTGGAATCAAGCCATCTTGCATCGAGGTCAGGCCCTGATTCAACAACCACAACTGTCAGCCACTTAGACCGCTCACAAGTGACCTTCCCAGTCATTGTGTTTGTTATGTTTAATTACATACTTTGACAGCCTCTTTTGCCACGTATTGATATATATTTTTTTACCATAATTCGTTTGTTTTATTTTTTAAGATGAGCGTAAATCTAATAAATTTAAAAAAAAAGTCCGAATACTGAAATACAATACCTGTTATAAACCCCTTCCTAATTCGCTGAGAGTAGGCCTACTACTGTTTATTTACAAAGAGACTCTTTAAGAGCAAAGATGGCCTAATAGAGGGGGTGGCCTATACACTTCCCAGGTGATCACCTGCCACTGCTATAATTAGTCCTATTGTTGGTTGTCAATGGAAAGGGTTTGTAGTAAATACACTGAATATCTCCTTTTCTGTGATGTGTCGTACAAATCGTACAATGTTGATATTTGAATCTTTATTTAATAATTCTCACAAATGATCCGTCTCTTTTACATGACGAACGCCTATCATTTTAACAAACTACAGTACAAAACACAATCGCCATATTCTACATGAACATGAACTCGTCAAATTTAGTACCCTTTTTATGTATTTTAACCTTTTTCATTTTGACTTATTCGGGTATTTCAGACTGATGTTCCGATGCAGACCAGCTTTTATTTTTTGCAAACATGTGAAAATATGTTATTAGCAAAATATGTAAAATCAAATCAAATCAAATTAACCTTATTTAATTTCGATAATCCCATCAGATAAACCTGTTTTAATGAGAGTTCAGAGCAAGAGTGTCATACACATGCATGAATACATAACCAGGTTTCAGTATAAATAGACACATACATTTTTGTTAGTTTTGCATGATCCCCTTTAGTGTCATTCTTTATTAAATTATCTCTAAAATTGCATTTTTCGATAAACATTTTCACAATGGCAAATATATGACATTTGTTTCGGGCACGGCGCTGATTAAAACATATTATAGTGGCTCTTTTCCTATAATTTGTATTTACTTGATCTGAGATTATACGCTATAAATCTGTCATAGTTAAAATGTACCAGTTCACTTAGTTATTGTTTAGAAATGTCTAAACTTTGATTTCCGGGTTAGATATTTCAATATTTAGTTTCATAATGACCGAAAGATAATATAATAGTATAGCCTTGTGTTTGTCTGCATGCATGACTATCTGTTTAATTGAAGAGACATGTGTAATACAATTCACCTTATGTATCGATTATACCAGACCGTATCATTATATCTGTATTGATTAACACTTCGTATCTAAAGCTTCCCATACCTTCACAAAATCATTAAGATATTCATATCAGTCGACCAACAGCGCATGACAATGTGTGGTCGCCGACGATACAATAACAATAAATGACGCCACGTTTGCTGGATCATTTCATATCATTTGGCAATAATAGCTTTATATGATTTTTTAAGTATAAGATTTCACAAGAAACTAAATATATGTAATTAACACATTTGGTGAGTGATTCACTGCTTAATCTCTGCAGAGTACAAACACTCCATAGGGTTTGATGTATCCCCTAAAAGATTGCTGAAACATTGATATAACGCTAGAAAAGGGTGATTTCAGTCGATACGAAAAATGGGTATGTATTGTTTCTATTCATTTAAATAAGCAAACAGTAGATGGCAATTTTATTTCTGCTAATAATTATAAAGGTTGTCCGTTTTGTTTTTATCTTACACAGATAATAAAATTAATTCGATAATAAAGTATATTGTATTCTGCTAAAACGACCAATTTAATTGATAATCCAGTGAAGCTTTATCTTTTGCAGCTAAAAAGTCGCTAGCAACAGTCAATTGGCAAGTATAATAGACTATAGCATACACAGTAACAATACTGTCAGGCTCATAGAATATAATTCAGCGTTATTATATGTTAATATGTAACTACTCATATATTAACAATCGCCTAAAGCTCATTTTGCCTGACTTTGGTTTCTACTGTAAAAGAATAAAAGTCAAGAATTCACATGTACCACATGACATTTTACTGGAGGTCCAAAATCAACAATATTTCACAACGTGTCATGTAAGAAAGGGCACAAAAGTTTAATAACGTAAAGCAAACTTTGATTAGTAGATAAACTTTTCACCGTCTATTAACTAGAATCTTCAGTCAGTGCCTCTTATCATCCCCGAAAATACCTTTAACAATTAACGAGGCATTCCCCGCAGACTCGTACTTTTTCCACAATAACGCTTATTTTCACTTTTTCATATCGGCTTCTGATTAAATGAGTCTGGAGACATTGATGTATTGCTATTGCATACTAAATGAAGATTTTCGGCAAAAATGAATGCGTCTGTCAGGGAAATAAACAATGCTGTAAAAGATTTATAGTTTTATCAAACCAAACTTTAACACTGCGACTTTTTTCCTAGCTACGAACCGTAGGTAAATATTCCACTGAGAGTGTTCCTGGCAATGGTTCTTCGACCATTCAGGAGGACGGGTCATCGAACGGTCGCTCTCCACGTGGCCTCTGGGGAGTGCCAGAATTAAAACTCAGTGATTGGTGATACCCCCAACTAACCGTAAAACAGTTAGAAATAAATTCCTTCTCAATTCTGACGTTTGCTAGGAGTAGGTCATTTAGCCATTCTAACATACCCCTCGTTTTTCTCACTCCCAGGGCTCCTCGCCTTCTGATTGGAGTTGAGGAACGTAAATTAATAGGCATACACCGATTCATTTGGCGCCGCTTCTCACAAGCTGATCTCGTGAACCAAGATCCCCCCTTCCAATCCTGGTCATCATTCCACATTGTTAGTCACAGCACAGATCACAGCTCCATCATCCTTCAAGAAGGTCAAGAAAGTTTAAATACAATTTTCGAAGTAAAATTTATGACCTGGAAATTCTTCGTTTATTTTGACCCAACCCTAATGATAAATCTGAAATGCTACATTGCCGGTATATATATTTGCAATGTAGTCGTAATATATGTAACTCATAATAAACACATTCACATACACGCTGGCACCTTTATCACAAACACCATAGTGCTTGATCATATGAAAGTTAACATATATAAGCATCCGTTCAAACGCTTTAACACCAATATTCCCACTCAGTTTTCCGGTCAGAAAACCGAAAATATATACAAGTTTAAATTAATTATTGTTATATATCTACAAAAAAGCACATAAGTGGCTTTATAAGCATTAAATAACAACCAAGCACATACTAACTGATAAATGAAAATATGGATTTTCACTAAAACTACTCCGCAGAAATCAAATCAATTTATTCGTAATAGCAAGCCTTTATTCGAAAAATTGTGAATACAGTGTCATGGAATAGGGAACCAAACCTCTTGAAATGGGAAGGTTAGTAAAGCGATTTTGTAATTAAGTCCCTTTAGGGCCTGGCGATAATTTCTGTGATGTATGCTTGCACCATGATCTTGGGGTTCTCTGTTGACAGTGTTGATTAAAATTGAAGAAAGACTGCAAGATCTGGCATACCTCAATCTAGTTTTACCGACAATCTTTAACACCTCCCAATATCGTTAAATACACAAGTCAGACTGCAAATATTTTCAATATCATATTATCTAGGCAACCGTTTTATCTCAACACTTCGCTGGTCTCCGTAATTATGTCAGCAGTTTTTAGAGAAATGTACCATGGTAGTCAAGTTAATTCTATTAATGGCTAAATATCCAGTGTTTCGTAAGAGATTATACAGGCTAAGGTTTAGCGCAACACTTCAATACAGGCTCTTACATTCATTAATATTTTAGGACACTTTAATTTTTTTTACGAAAATCAAAATCAAGGACGTTACTCATGTCGCTTTTAGATGATAGAGTAACGTTTAGGATGAGCGAGGTGTAGTGAGTTCGATTAGCGTGCAGCATTTCTATACTAGCGCGGTCGCTTGAATTGTAACTTGTAAAGTATCACGGATATACTTCAAACGAACTGGGTCTTTACACAGACTCATATGTATCTGTAGTTGGTAAAATTCTACTTGATATTCCATCACATAAAGATACCCATGCTCATAGAAACAAGAATCACACTAACAAAGAAATCTAGTTAAAAAGAGAATAATACACTCTGCCCAGACATTTTGCCCGTGACAACAGATTTCTCGTATAGATATATGGAATTTTTTATTGCTCCATTCCCTCCAAATTCAACATATCGCATAGGTATATTACCTTATGTCCACTCTTTGTTGAGACAGTGCCAGACACTAAGTGGAATTTCCAATAAGTCTATCAAACATATTCTTGTTCTACTTGTATGGACATGCAACTTATTTACAGGTAAATTGTTTCTTATGAGAAATAGTAAATACTGCAGTATTTACTATTTCTCATAAGAAACATTTTTTCACTTTTTAAACTTTATAATTCAGAAAGAAAAACGTATTTATAAAAAAAAGATTGAGGTGTGTTTACTCTGACACTTTTATTCTCACACAAACACACCGATATATTACCTGTTTATCTTACTTTAATCTTTTGTACTTTGTATTAATGCGACATCCGTGAAATTAGCAAACATATATGAGGTAATTAAAGAAGCCTTTTTAATAGAAATAATTTTAGCATATACTTTTGATAAGTTCTTTAGAAAATATAATAATTGTTTCAAAATTTTAACAACTTACAGCGTCACGTGCTTTTCTTATATTTGTATAAGCGACGTCGTATGTTGAATTTCTTTGGTCCGAAAAACTGTAATTAATTCATGGCAAGTTACAACTTTGTCTCCTCGTGATTTGTAAGAAAAAGAAGTTATTGAAGGAGACGTAATACGCTGTGACAAATTTTATTCTAAGCCATACAGCAGAGTGGGAGTTAATTAATCCTAAATAAATTAAAACTGATGGGCAGTATTGTTCTATTGTACACAGAACGTCAAGCAGTCACAGTGGAATCATGTGCACGATTGTCCGACTCAAGAAGCTCTCTACTCTAAGCAGAATCGGCAAAGGGATTATGCCGAATATATCCGTTAATGACAACACGTTTGAGCCGTCTGACAGGAACTAATTAATCCAATCAAAGCTGAAAAGAAGAAAATCAGTGTGTTGAGAATGACGCTGTGTTCCGTAAGTGACATAACCTAGAGACGTTTAGGCTTCCCTCCTCTTATTAATGGTGCATGCTATTAAGAGTCATGTCTTGTCATGTCGACAATTTTGACATATCCCAGTAGTACACCCTCCCTGTCCCCGGAAAACGCTACATGTTATGATAAATTACGGTCTCCATGCCTACCACTCTAGAGACTACGCTTATCATAATATCTGGTTTTTTCTAAGTTTTTTGTTCATATAAAAATATTTGACATCAAGGTAAGAATTTTTACAATAGGAACGAACGTTTTAAATGCAAACATCTCTTTATCTTGAATAATTTTTGTGTCTCTTTATCTTTTCTTTGCTTAGTTTGCATCCTGAAATTAATTTTAATTTCAAACCTGCAATACAAACCATAGGTATGAAGTAAATAACGAAAACGAAGCTTGTCAGTTTGATGCGATATAAAAATAACATATAAACACTTCAAGAGAGTCCATAATAAATATTAAAGTAAAATTTCATAAACTGAGTTCTATGACACAAAAAACTCATTACAAATATTCGCCTTGCCTGTAACCGTTGATCACGTTTATATAGAGTTTTGGTTAAAACAATAGTCGACATTTTTTTCAGTTTAACACAGTTGTACCAAGTCTATTTTTCATCTATTTTAATGAAGAGATAACGTTTATCATTTAATATTTAGCATCCCGCTGTCAAATTTTGCTTGAGAATTTGGTTTGCTAGCTATTTTGTAAAATATTATTGCGAGCTTTTAGGTGATGTAATGTTAAATTTCCACATCCGGAAAACTGTCAAATTTATGTTTTATTTCAGCAATAATGTTCAGTGGTCATATTAATACAAGCCATCAGACTGCAACGTTTATTCAAACTCAGGGAAGTAACTTTTTTTATAAAACTGTTTTGTGTTTTAGAGCAAGAGTTGACATTATTTCACAGAAATTGTCAATACACTGTCTGGTCATATAATATTTCTTAAGGCTACTTTCGCTTTTCGTTCAAGAAAGGATAATTTTTTTCTCCAAAAAATATGTTGATGCATTAGCTCTAATATAATACTTTTTGAAGTCAGTAGCCTGATTGCGTTCATCAGCTTCAAAGTTTCTGATAGCTCGCATGTCTCTGTAATAATACCGCATTACAATTTGACAGAACGAAATCTTCGAAAGTGAACCTTCGGGCCAAAAAATGAACAGTGTTCTAAAAGTGATTAGAGATAAATGTTATCAGGCACAAACAATCGTGTTTGAAGGAAAATTGCTAAGCTCCATTACTCGGTTGATAAAGGATAAACTATCTGGTGGTTGTTTGGAGAAAACATTCTCACACACTACCACCATTTTCTTTGATGAAATTTGTAGAGCGTAGATAATCTTTTCGGTCCACAAAATCTGGAAGCACATCTAAGTGCAGGGTTCTGTCATCTCTCATAAGTCTAGATCTCGTCTATCGGTCAAGTAATTTATTGAAGTGGAGAATTACTGATCCCGGTCGGGGGTTGGGTGTGTGCCCCCGTGCCACCTTGCCTCTCAGGGTTGCGACACGGTGCGTCATACTAACCAATACCCCGGCAACCACCAAGGATATTATTGATTTTCCCCGCTTTGTTTGCACTGAGCCAAGGAAGGAAAAACTTCCCAAGAAGCCTTTGATCCATCTGGCTTGTTGGTACTTTGATAAACACGTAGCTTGATTCGACTGTGCGCGAAAAGAAATTACAAGGCATTAGACTCCTAGATCAAAGTCTGC
Organism: Mopalia kennerleyi; assembly: GCA_034783855.1. Taxonomy (NCBI): domain Eukaryota; kingdom Metazoa; phylum Mollusca; class Polyplacophora; order Chitonida; family Mopaliidae; genus Mopalia; species Mopalia kennerleyi. The sequence continues at coordinate 23,546 of JAVFBX010033302.1, read as the reverse complement.
AGCTATCTATTTTGCTGAAATCTGGGGGTAGAATATGGAAGAGATCTCTGAGAAACACTATCTAATAAGATCGCCTGCGTCATTACTGGGAGTGATATGGATTGATTGCCAGCGGAAAAACAATGGCGGTTGAGGTCAGCTGTATACACTCCACAAGCCCTGCCGCAGGTGCTGATTAAGTCCCCGCTCCACACAGGGAAAATTTATTGCAATTAAGATTTGGTTGCCGCATATCTCATCAGAATCTCAACCTTAGCCGAAAAAGCAAAGTTCTCAGCTCATTAATATCGTAGCGAATCAGCACTCACCCGAAACTTTATAAGTCAACTTTGACACTGATGTATTGGCCGGCTGTGTGGTTTGTGTTTACGCGCCACAAACTTCACTCTGACCAGCGCCCTATGTTTGACCGTCAGACCCTGCCATTGCCTTCTTCTCGAGCTGTGTCCACCTAGCGGTCAGTGGACACACGACCAACCCATTAATCAAACAGTCCGCCCTCTGTCATCCACTCCAAACACCAACTGCTCAGTTTGTGGTCATTATTAAAACCAGCGGACCGGAATTTTGTCTGGGGACATTAGAAAAAATAAAACTTTTCTAAAAATACCACGTAAATTATAGACAAGGCAAAAAGGCAAAGTAAGATATTTTTTTTCCAAATTTTGACAGAATTTCGTTCTGTAATTAGAACGATTCGTTGTTTTTATATAGACATTTTTACTGAAAGTTCATGGATATATCAAGTTGAGTCCAATTATATATTGTGTCACTAAATGAATTGCAGCTTCTGGGCTACAAAGGATACAGAATACACGTATTTCTCTTTAAAAAATGCCGACTGAATCCTTCAAAAATATATCCCTTGGTGCGATGATTTTTTAAATGATTTAACAAAACTTTTTCGGTCTTCGGATTTTTTTTATTAAACATCACTAGAATATGTCTGGTCATTACTTAGGATATCGCTGTTGTATATAGTAGAAATTTTTGTAAAAGTAGATCTAAAATTATTGGAAGTTTAAGAAACATTATAAAAGTCTCTTTTATATGAATCATATTAGGTTTATTCAGAATCGTTTTATGACATTTTCTGAACATTGCGAATATCATGTTCCAATCAGGTTGCCTGTACAGTAGAATTATCCACACAATATAGCTTTGTTCGGTAGGACGGTAATTAAGTTTCAGAAACCAAAAAAGTGAAGGGAAGGAAATATTGAGGAATCTAAGGAGAGTAGGGGTTCGGGGTTGGGTCAGGGCAGTGTCCTCAACTATACTCTCGGGGAACTGCATCGCCATTTGCATTAAGCACTCGACAGGCATCATACTTCTTCCGCTAATGAGACATCTGATTTGGACATGAGGCCACCTCTTGGGGACCAACGCATCCCTGAAGATTCCCGCCGCCATAACCTTTTTACTTGACCTATCTTTTCCTGTTGTAGATACGTAAATCTCGTCAAATGGCAATATGAACATGTAAATTGGATCAAGACAGTTCCAAACACAGCGTCTATACCAATTAACGATCTCAGTACCAGCTCGACAGGCCGGCACCGAGCTGGGATTTCATCTTAACAAATAACGAATTGTTAAGTATTCTCATGCAAATGTAAAAATATATTCCTCTTTTTGAGGCTTTGGGACGCACTGTCGACTTAATAAATTGAAAATGATTTGAACAAAACGAATAATTCCCAACACAACATCCATTAATCTTGAGAAAGAATGTGAAATTAAGACATTTTAATAGAAGGATTTATTGTATGTATCAAATACCACATTTATTATTTATAAATTCAAAATAATTTCTACCTTCTTAGACAACTAATCAGGCTTTTTGCTCGCATGAAAAATGGCAGTGTATGACTTCGTGCCATTAATCAAATAGATTTCAGTAAGATATTAAATAACTATAAAAAAAAACTGGACTGCGATTGAGTGTTAAATGTCCATATTTTATCTTTTCTGATCAGTGTTCATTTGTCTTTTGTTGTGTATAAAATGGTTATAAATACTGACATATAAACCACTTCCAATACCACCAATAACAACAACAAATACAAATATAAACACTAGCTACCACATGCAGTATGAATTGGTATAAAAGATTTTTGGAATGATGTCCGGGCTCACTTTATTAAAAGAAAGTTAAAACGAAATCTTAACGTAAAAGCACTGTTTTATTTTTTTATTATTGATCAATTTCATATAAATTACCGAAGGAACCATATATAACATATATGCTATATTCGCCATATTGAAGGAAAATGCAGTTGTTTTGTGATGATATTAGCTGACACTCATTTCTGTGGATCAAACTTGATTAAACTTTATACATTTTTTGCAAATATGGACACATTAATTTAAATAAGAAAGAAGTCAGTACATGTTTGTTTCAAGAAGAAAATGGCCAAATTCCAACTTTAGTGTTGGATCGTTTTTGTCAAAATTTGAAAGTAATCTTACACCAGTGTTTTTAGTCTTATTTTCTAGACATATTCAAACATTCATTGAACTTATTTGAAGATGAAGGTAAGCATTTAAAATTAAAATTGTTAAGATTAAAAAGAAGATGAGATAGCACTAGTGCCACTTGTCTCTTTGATTATATACATATCCTCGAAAAGCTGTTTCTTATACTGAACATTTTAAGTATAATGCATACCCTTGAATTCAACTGTTTTGCATAAAACTGAAATCCCAGAAGCTTTGTTTCTGACTGGATGTGTGGGTTTGAAATCAATTAGCACCTTTCACGAATCGGGGTTATTAAATATAACGAATGGTACCCTGTTTCCCAAAGTATATAGGCCTACGTTCCGTTAAGTTTGAATAAATAAACGGTTGTCTGATTCTTCGTTTAAGTTTCGAGGGCTTCGTCCCATGGGAAATAAGAAGAAAAGGATACACATTAAACAGCAGCTTAATGTGGCAGTTAAATGTATTCTGTCTAAGAGTTCTGAATGCCATTTACAGAAATAGGTTTAACCAAAACACCAAGGGCTTTTTGCCGTGTTCTCTCTGGACTCGGGATGAGTTGTCAAGGGCGAAACAGAGCCGCGACTAAAAACAGTGGTTTAAAATAATGATGAGAGAAATGCTTGAGCGCTTATCTTGTTGTTTCACTTTAATATCGTGTTAACTTGATCATGTCTACTTTCCTCTACACCCTCCAGTCATGTTTAGATGTTTTCCCCGAGTTCTCCCCAATGTTTAAGTGTCATCTAGCGGTTTTCTCTGATAGCCTGTTTGCCGCTATATTACCACTGCCAGGGGCTCTCAGCTCTAAATTACAATGTAGTGGGAGAAAATGGGCTGTCCATGTGGTGACAATGGCAGCGACGCTTCCAGCAATATTTCAGACCCAATATTTGCTTACTTTTTTTGCATTCGCTAATGATTCCTTGAGATCACATTTCACGTATCAGAGGTCGACCTAAGCTTCCTGGCCCACTGTCCTGAGTGTCCTCTCCGTGCTGTGACTTCCGCTGAGCCGCACCTTTGAAGGAAGTCATTACCACTCGTCCCTTTGCTTGCTGAAAATTAACTGACGATGCCCACAATTTAAAAAAAAATACTCATATACGTATTTGTATTTAGCAGAATTTTATTTTCTGCTTTGGGGTTTTCATTTTACACAATGTCCCAATGTTTGCTCCTTAAAGTCCTGACTCTCTCATGTGAAGTAAAACCCTAAACCATTCTAGACACTTTTAAGGTACTCTCAATACCTATCACAGTCATCAGCTGGCCGTTTTCCTATAATTAAGGTTCTTTTGAGTCTAATGTCCAAACCAATATTAATCCTAAAGAGTTCTTAAACTGACAAATTCATTAAAGTGGCCGTTAAAAAAATAATGACAGTTGTTTAACACCGGACCTATATTTTATAAACTCACATCGCCGTTTTGGTTTTGTTGTGGCCAGGCGCCCGAGCCGTTGACCATTTTGGCCGAAACTATGACACGTGGCCATTATGGACGAAACGCGCCATTTCACTTCACTCTTTTCTGAATCATGTCTAGTGTAATTTTCCATCGACACAATCACAGTGAATTTTTTAGATTTAATTAGTGAATAAGTGAACAGAGACAGAAAGGGCCACGTGAACCCACTGATGAAGACGAAAGTGAATTGTCAGTTTTTAAGAATCAATCACAAAACTGTAACTAGAATTTCGAGTGGTTTCAAAGAGAGGGATAAAAGTTCTCGAACTTTGACAGGATTTTCCAGTGAACTGACAAGTGTAGTGAAAGAGAGATCATGATAGAAGTCAAGCATTCAGCAGAATTCTTTGAAAGTCCAGTCACGTGATTGCCTGACACGTGTCCCCTTAGTGAAACTTTCGGTCATGGCGGACAACCTGCTGCTCGTGCTTGTGACCTCATGTCATCTCATTGGTTAATTGCCATTGATTGGCGGGGTTTACTTCATACATCTCCCCAACGTCCACGGGCTTAGGATGGTCTTATTAGAGATAATTAACGAAACGCACCACATAGTCTGACTCCTGGCGGACAATGCTTTCGAAACAGGAAGTTGTGGAACATATAGCAGATATTATCTCTTGTAGACTAACACGATAGTTATAGGTAGAGTTATCTTATTGCAATATTTCCACGAGCATGTGATTTGTTTTCATTACACTGACCCACACCACCCACCCCCTCCCCAGAGACGACCTTATTAAGGCCATTTTGTACTTTTAACATAGTCTATCTACCCATGTGTGTGATTTGAACTTCACTTTCAAGATTCGATGTGTCGTTTTTTGTGTTGTTTTAACAGAAAAGCATCTTGAGCCTTATTAGAATTTTGAGGATGTTTATTCTAAATTATTGAAAGCGAATTTCTCTGTATCTGCTATATAGTTTAACCATAATGTAGGAAGATGACAAATCGATGTGCTCAATATCCCGGTACTTTAGCACGAACCCAATGGAGGTATAAAGAGAGAATGGAGGCTGGGGAGAGAGAACTAGGCCAAATCTTGTTTGGTCAGGAGGAAGGCTGATAACAAAATAGGCAGGGAATTAGCTTGTGTCTGTATTGACCAGTGGGAAAGCCACCAAGAAAACACAAGCAAAAGACGTAACTTAATAATCAGAATCATGCACGCTTTGAAAAGACATTAAATATTGATTTGAAAGCAATAACAATCCTGTCCAAACTAGGCAAGTTTAAGCGCCCTCATTTGTAGCACTGAGGCAACAATCGGTCGTGGTTTGGGTAATCAGCGACTAAGGCTTCTACTCCGCTATGAAATCGGTATAAAAATTAGATTAATGTTAGTGGAGAATTTCTTGTGGTTTCCATTGCACACTGGGGACAATAGATTTATTAGAATAAAAAATGTTGGTCTGCATGTAAGTGACAAGTCGTTTTACGCGAATTAAAACTTTTCATGATATCGTTGAATGCATGCAGCAGTATTTTTTAATTCAGTCAATTCAAATTTAGTTTTCTATATCGTCAACATAGCCTTAAAAATAATCAAGTTTGTATGTTTTACATAAAATTTAAAAGTTACTCAATTATAATTTATGCATTTTGCACATAATCCTTATAAATTAAGAAATACCAATATTTATGTTCATACATGTACTTCAAGTCTTATTTCAACTATGATTTTTTATGGCTTTCAAGATGACTCCTTTTACATACGAAGAAATGAAACATCTAATATTATGTCTTCACTATTCGTAATGTTACACAAACATCATAATCTACTTGGAAACTTTTTTGTACTTTGTGAATTTATAGATCAACGTTCCAAGTCCCTTTCTCTACTTCAAATTAAACTTCAGTTTTTCGTGGAACTTATAAGAAATAAAAACAGACATCTTCTTCTGTATATATGTAAAAGGTTAATCGTTCGGGTCTAAATAAATCAAGGGTTCGTTGTGTTTTATTATAATCAAGAAATTCGAGAAATTCAAATGCAGCTGTTTTAATTCATATATTTATATATAAGTATTAAAACAGCTGGGTTTTAATTTCTCGAATTAATGTACATAACAAGAAAATTTGTTTTTGAATGGAATGATAATAATAATCCCGCATACCGGAATAACAAGGGTATACAATTAAAAACCTTTGTTAAGGTGTTGATCCTAATAACTTATATTACAATCTTAATATTGCTGCTTTAAAATACCTGTATCAAACATAAATGAGTGAGGTGAATGTCTTTGTTTTTTATAACCTGTTAAAAACTATTTATAAGATATCCGCTTGTGTTTATTATTGGACTTATTGATGAAGATGCTGAAAGCAAATATTCAGATTCCTTTATAAGTTGAATCGAAAAATGATATAAATGTTTCTCTCTGTGTTGTTTATTGTCGCGAAATTGTCCAAAGGGGTTTATTGCCTAATAACGTCTTGAAGGAGAAATATTCTAAATTGAAGTATTTTATGTTTTACTCGAGTCTGATTGACAAGGTCGTCGAGAGTCGATAAATCAGTTAAGTCTAAATGCTGGGTATAATATCAAACAATATCCGCCTAAAACAATCTCTTCCTTGTTGAAAAGCACCGACCACGGTTGGGCAGCGATGTGAAGAAATGGCTGAACGGAGAAACTACTCGCCAGAGCCCCTAAATCATTGCGTCGGGAAAGTGAGCGACAGTTTATCGCTAACAAAACGTCAAATTGTGGTTATCGCAATTATGTTCACCATCCGTTTCCTTGTTTTGGTTCCTCTAGAGAACGTTAGCGAACAGTTTTCCCTGAGAAATTATCTTGTTTGCGGATTTCCAACCACTTTTGACGACTTGCGGGAAATGGTTACAAGTATTTGCTAATATCTCTGACACTCTTTCACTTCCCCCCCAGAGTCCGGATTTTTCCCTCTGTGACTCACAAATAGGCTTGTTGGCCATTTTCACCAATCACTCTGTGATGTAGTTCTTTTACGCAATTATGTCTTTGCAAATTATTTTCGATCCATTATCCCTTGTTTCTGCGTCTCTAAAGAATTAAAATGTGCTTGAAAACCGTTAAGATATCATTTCGACTTAAGAATGAATTTATGACAGGTCCGCAACAGCCGGTCAGCAGCGGACAGGATTCTTTTGTAAATGATTTTCATTTAACCATGCAGCATTAAGACCCATAGCGTTTAATCTTCACACTGTGGTTTATGTTCTCCCATGTAGGCATCAAAATCATACTTACCGGCAAGATGATCATTGTCCTGTATTGAATATTCTTATTAAACTGTCTATAATGTATCACTGATGCTTCAGCCATGCTAGATTTAGTCGATTCACTAGACTGTATTCGTAAAAATAATTTTATGATTTTGTTATCTAATTTTAAGTTTAAAATGAAAAGCAATATACGTAACGATAACATAATAAATACAAAAATGCCCTTTTCCTTCTAGTTTTTGACAAATCTCTCAATCTAAGAGAAATTTAATCTCCTCTTATCGTCGCTCTTCCATTTTATTCGGTTTTCACATTTTTTTTATTAAGTTATGTTTATCACTTTCACTTTTGGTTGATTGATTTCATTTGTTCGCAATAAAGAACATTAATCTGGATGCGTTACTTAGCCACATATATTTGTTTATTTTGTCTAAACATCAGATGTTGCAAGTGAGTATAAATACAAATTAGGTATATATTGGAAAGATCTTATTCGTTACAATTATGTCCATACTTGTGTTTCTGCACCACGATGTGTACCTATACTTATGGTATTAAATTATCAATATCAGTATAACAATTCCGATAAAATTAAAGGTATATGACTGGTCCAGAACCATTGCATATTGTATAGTATATTTTTAGTGCTAAGACCATAGAAGAAATATGGCAAGAGCAACTCTAGTTAATGTAATAAATATATATATTTATATAAAATGTAGATATATATTTTATGGTAGCCAAAGAAAATTATATTTGCCCCCCCACAGGGATTCGGACTCGGGTCCCTGGCTTCTTGCTTGCCTCCACCGTGATGTGATAGGTTATTTAGCGAGAGCCCTCATATAGCGACAATTATCACTCAAATCTATTAATTGAACCATTGCCTGAGCAAAAGGCGAGTGTTTTTCCATATCCAAAGCAGTTGTATTACACTGGCTTGAGTTTAATAATCTTTTTTTTTCACATTACCCATTTTTTTAAACTTTTTATTCTGGTGCAACCTCCGCGATGAGATACAGTTTATTATTTACAATTATTCTCGTGAATGGTTGAAAGGACAACCCACTCACCTCGTCTTGTTCACTTTTTCACCACACACTTGAGCAATCTTCATGCTATTCAAACTTCACTCTGCCATATCATATATGTTGTACACGAAAACCAGAGAACGCCGCAGGACACAGTTAATGAATGAATGAATGAATGAATGAATGAAACTTTATTTGCTTAAGCAAAATTAATGCTTCTCGCATTTTGGTTACATGATACAGCAAAACACATTGACAAGTACATGACTTTCAATCATAACATAATATCATATTGTTTCTAAACAATAGTAATCCTGTGCATGAGACAGTTAATTTGTTTGTAACATTGGAATATTTAGATCCATTGCCAACTTAATATATTTAGCGGTTTTATTTATTTTAATGCTAGGCACACTTGCAAGAAACTTCATACCTCGGAAACGTACAATATCTGGCAAAAGATAAATGGGTGAGTACGAGCCCAAGAGAACGTCACAGCCGCGGTAGTGAAACATCATCTGCAACAAAGTATAAGACGTCGTGGAACCGCTTTAATGCCACAATTAAGACCGCGTAAAAAATGTTAATCATTGTGTGCTAATACGACTAGTGTATTACGATGGCAAAATAATGAAGGGTGCTATAGAGTGGAATTATCGTGAGGTGTTTGTGTGAAAACATATAGGATACTTATTCTCCTGACAATAAGACTACTATACTGATTCATTTTAAACTGGTTAAATGAAAACACTCTTATTTAGATGGAAACAGACATATCCCACGTATCCCACAACCCACTTAAATTAAATCAAAACTTTTAAAACGTTAGGAAAATAGTTTTCAACTAGAGTTTGTAGGCTGATAATTTACGCTTTAGGCTCGCTCGTGATTGTGAAAATTAACTGCTGGGGTAATATGCATCATAACGCAAAGGCGTTGGCTGCATCTTCTTTGAAATGTGTTATTCATTCTATAATTACTTTATGAATGGTATTTGAACAGTCACAATACCAGACACTTTTCACGTCGGAGATAAATGCAAACATTTGAAGAGCATTGTTTTAATAATTTATTTGCATGTACTACACGTAATATATAAAAAATAAATTTTCAAATTACAATATAATTATTGTCATATCATGAGTCTGTGTATCTCTGGTTTGCCATTGAATAACGTATCTTCAATTGGTGAGCTCATCAGTCAATTAAATGTATAGATTTACCAATCGATAATTTCCTGTAAAAGTTTTCAAAATTGGTTGCAATGCGGAGACAATCACTCTACTAACTGATTGATTGAATCATTGTAACATATCCCCAATGGTGTTTTTTCTCCTGTATATGGACTTCAGTCTGATATAAAATAATATTTTTATTATTGCTATTATTATTTTTATTTTTATTATTATTTGTATTATTGCACATATAAAAACCCATATAAGAGTCTCGTATATAGCTTAGACGAGAGAGTGCTGGTCGTGTTATCCATAGGACCGGGCTCGGTCGCTGATGGAGGTATGCACGTATTTCCTTCCCAATATTTATAAATGTAATAATGTTTTAGATATAGAAATGGTACATTTATGACATAAATATATTATTACTGTTTGTAGGTATGCATTTCAATGAATTCAGATAAATATATTCGTTGTCTTGTATCGGGAAGTTTTTATGCCGATAAGAACTACGTTTTACAACAAAAATACATTACTATCGTTAGCGCTTGTGAGTTTTATAAAACTATGTTAAGATAATCCTTCAAGCCTAATGATAAATTCTATATCGTCGACCCGGCCTGCAAATCGAAGCTTGTGTTTTTATCCTTCTCAGATCTTACACGGTTGATCAGTGTTAAGATCTGTGACTAGACAATGTACAAGAATACATGTCCGAAAATATAATACACCAGTCCATTGGTTAATTTAATGTTAATAACATTTATATCAGGTTGTTTATTTTAATTTTATATGAAAAATAAATGGAAACTTTGGTGACAGCTAAAACATCAGAGATGATAGCAAATGTTATTTAAACCTGCGAGGGGTTTAGTTTTGTTTATTTTTCTGCTTGGTCCGGGTTTAACATATATTCTTGCTCTTCAGGGAGAAAAGCAGGAAACAGAAATAAACTTTATTGATTACCGGACGCAAAATAATCATTTTTTTTCTTCAAATTTATCATACAGCATAAGTCAGAGTGTACGTCCAAATTTTATTTCTGAAACTAGGTGTAAAAAATGTGTTTAACGTTTATATTTTTGCAAATTTTCCGCATTAATATGCTTGCATGCACTGCTTTGGGAACGATATCGTCACACAATGATTTTAAATAAAATATTGAACCATACACATTGAAGCTCACTGCATTTTTTTTATGGAGAAAAGAGTTTATCTGCAATGCTTAAATATCAATATGATTGATGAAGCTTATCTTAAAAAGACAGATATTTGGCCAAAAACGTCTAATAATGCTCTGTATAACCAAGTAATGTTCTTTCTAACCTGAAGGAGGAATCTCAACATTGGAAACTAAATTCCCTTTTTGGTAAATTGCTTCTGGTGCACACAAAACCCCTGACCTAAATTCGCTCACTTATGACTTCTACTGCATTGATATTCAATAGTTCCTTTTTTAGCATCTTTTTGAATCGTTAATATGCATCAGGAATATTGAAAAGAAATTCTTTACTTTAAGAATGTTTTACGTCATGTTTATAGAATCACCTCTATCTTCATTGAATTTAAAAAAACTTTTTGTATAGCCTGTGTTCGTTTCAGGAACTTTTTATTGCCAATAATAGCAGGCGGCCAGGATCCTTACTTTCTTTTGAATTTTGTTCAAATCCTGATGACTGATGAAGAATAATTAAACTATCACGTATGCGAAGTGTGTTGTAGTTATGTGGTTTGCCCCCGTTGTTAACCCCCTCCTTATCGCAATCGCTCCATCTTCCAAGTTATTATTCCTCTTACAAAACACGGTTCAGAGTGTTGAAGAGACTGTCGCTCCCTGGGTTCTTCTAGGATCCCGGGACAAGTCTCTATGGTTAACCGCAGTGGCGAAGGAAACAGATGATACCAGCTATTATTGCCTTTGTCTAAACCGCAAGCACCTCAACCGTTTTTCTAATGAGATTTGCATTATGTAATATAATTATTCACCCCTTTGCAGTATTTCATTTCCCCTGCTGTTTCCTATGCATAAGTTAAGATAAAGTTCTCGCATCACAACACAAAGTAACATGTTTTTACGCCCGCAGATAAAATAAACCATTCCATGATTATTAGCTTTGAAAAAGGGTTTTATTTTTCATGCATTTTATTTTATCTAAAATTCTGTTTTCTTCCAAATGGCTTAACGACCGATGACTTTCTATCAGTTTGATTCTATCCACATTGTTTTTGGCTTTTGACATGAAAACGAACTGAGTCCAGTTAATTTCCTCTTAGGTTTGATATCGGTAAAATGAACCATTGACAATGTCCCTTCAGTTTTTTTATAAAACAGATTTGTCCTTAATCCTAACTAAGCCGCCCAATGAGTCATAAGTAGGGAGCCAAAGCGGTTGACGTCACTTTTACGCAATGACATTAGCTGTCCTATTAAGATATTTAATTCAAAATCGTTACAAAGATTTGGGTGAAATATTAAGTTACCAAGAATAATAATGTGTAATTATATCCTGATTTTTTGAGAGAATTGTGCTAAAAACAGCTCAAATTCACTTGACTGTGTCTCTGTCCTCCCGCTAAACCCACTGAGAATTCCTGGAAATCGAGATTGAAATCATTCAAATAAACTTACAGAATTACCTTATTTCCAATTACAGAACATGCGATTAAAATTGCTTTCGGAAACTCACTTATTGGGATTGCACGATATCAGAAATGTGATCCGTTTGAGTTTGGTGATATTATTATTAACCTTAACCGTTGTTTTAGAATCAAGCTGCATGATACAAAAAACGCGTCAGAAATATAGTGTGACAATACGATTCCTAAAAGAAGGCTTGAGTTGTGTTTGATTTTCTTCGGTATAAAAAGCGAACAACGTTTGTGGAGATTTTCCTTTCAATTGATGCAAGCACTGGCGCTGCTGGTCAGAGAACGGAGTTATAATCCCTCTGAGATAAGGGAACATATTCTTTATCAGCATTAAATATATTAATTCATTTATACACGTAATTTTGTTATTTATTGATCGTCTTCAATGGGAAATAAAATTTTGTTATTTTTATCGTGATATATATTTTTTAAAATGTTGGAGATTCCGGTTGTCGTTTTTATACAGCTTTTATATGTCATCAAATATTTTAGCATTAATGGCCATCTTACTCTCATATTTTCATGTTACCTTTTGATTCAAGATTTTTTTGATATGACATGACATATGTTAAATGAGCAATAAAAACAAATAAACGCTTGTACAAGGATATAAAGAATAAGGAATTCATGCGCGAATGAGGTATTATGATACTGATTAACCCAAATCATACCACGACCTCGAGTTGAGCAGGGTGCTTATAAACATTGAACACTTAATATACGTGAGTAGTTTATCGCCTCTTGTAGTAAGCTTAGTTTTGAATAGATACTGTGTAAACCCATAAGTCCACTATATGAAATGTTTTATGTACGTTTTGGATAATTTTAAACAATGTAAACGCAAAGAAACAAAAAATACTTTCAAAGATATTTTTTTTTTTTGTGGCGTAGCTTAACAATTATGGGAATGCGTTGAATATTTAATAATGATTGTGTCAAGATTTGTTAATGCCGTGGGAAGCTAATATTGCTGTCTTTCAGTGCGATAAAATCAACAAGAGTACTGAAATATAGAGGTACTTAAACTCTTCTGTGATTGGAGGTAATAACAGTTTAACACTCAGCCCTAAAGTTCTTGGCCGTGCAATAACTTAGGATTATTGCCCAGTGTTATGAAAGTTACATGAGTCGTCGGGCAATAACGTCACCATTTTGGCATAAGAGCAAATGCTTTAATTCCATTAGTGAACCATTTGCGTACATTATGCCCGGCTGTGTATAAGACGTTGGCGTTTTATCACCATTTTTGTCATATCCAGCAGGCAATGTTTGCTCTCTAACTCAAAACTTTCTACATTTATGTGTTTTTTATGCAGGTTGTAGCCCACGGCAGCTGTGGGGAATCTTTTTGGTGTTTGACTGGGATGCGGTGGGAAGGATGGCCAGGGAGGGGGCCTAACGGATTTTATGGTCAGGCATTATTCTCCCCATGAGGCCGGACTGATTACTACTGCTAAGCCCTCCGTTCATCGTTGACCCCTACTCAGGTCACCTCACACCAAGATGACCAATAAATTCTGGGACGATCTGTCAGTGCTGACCGGTCTGTCACCTAGGGCCGAACAGAGAGAAAGCCGAGTTCGCGACTCCCCGTGTCTACCTATGGATCAGTATTCATATATTACCATAGAATCCATCTCAATCTGTTGTTCCGGTGTTAATCTCTGCAACTGAACATCTCATAAAGCTCAGAGAACCGGGATTTAATGAACGCCTCACTTTATAGGTGACGGGGTCAAAAATTTGTAAAGTAAAATATGACGTGTCGCAAATCCAACGAAGACATCCTAAATACAAAGCCGATGGTATCACAGCTTGGTCAAGTGGGAAATTAAACAGCGTACGGATGTGTTAAATGTATGCTAATCCATGTTGCTGTAACAAGTGATAATCACCGTGTCCAACGGTGGAAATTCAAGGATTGTGCCAGTGTAATGTAAATATAAATATTTTGACATATATAGATTTCCTCACCCGTTGACTTATTCCTTAACCAAACAAGCCTGGTTGGCGGTTTTCCGAATGTACAATTTGGTGTGTAAATTTCAAAATATTTTCGTATATGCACATGGATTAAAACGTCAAAATTAAATGACAATATTGTGTTGTAAATAATCTTCAGTTTGTATTTAATGTATATATTAAATAAATATAATGCCATGCATATACTGAATTATTATCTTTATCCGAACTCATTAATCTAATGATTTTAAAGATTGGACCCATTTTTTATTTTCATGTTTTGTTTGTTTTCTGTGAGTTATTAAATTGATTATTAAGCGAACAACCTATTTACTAAATGAGACCAATGTCTCAAAAGTGTATCAAAAGTATGTCAATGACAAAAATACACATCGTAAATCTCAGTTTGTTTACAAATTTCATCATCCATTTTATTTTAATAAAGTTCATAATCCTTTCTAGTCCAATCCCAACTGCTTTTCTTTTATATCATATTATATACTCCACCATGCTTAGGGAATAGTATATGCAATTTCATTCATTTTCCCATCTTTATATGAAATGCAATATTAAAATTTAAATATTATAACGTTTCTAATTTCTTTGAGCACAACTCGGTGATACTGTATTGTGCCTTTTTCATTTTCCTTTTCCTTTTCCTATACTTAACAAATTTATGAAACAAGTAATTATTTTTTTCTATTTTTATAGCGGAATAAATTTGTCGAAATATATTTTCTGAGAAAATAACCATTTGCATTGACATTTTAATTGTACATACATTTGGGTAAGTTTATCATTTAAATACAACATATTTGAACTGTTTGGGTAAAGTTGAATATTTATACAGATTAGTTATAACATATCGAAACCGATTAACTAAAAAAGCTAACTACTGTATAGTTTCCAATATTCGTTTATTTTGTCGCAACGTTTAAATACTTTTCCTGACAATACCTTGTCCTTTATAGGTTTAACAACGAGGTTAAGAAAGGTATTGTAACGTTGCATAAAAACCAACGAGAATTTTAAATCATGCCGTCTTTTATCCTTTTAGCTTTATTATAGTTCGACGGATTCTGAAAAACCACTTTACAATTCCTAAATTTCGTGTAAGGAGCCAGTGTTTCCGTAAAATTGTACGCAATTTGTTTTCATCGTAAAATAAATGCAGAGCGTATGATACAAAGGTTTCTGGTCTATCTATAAAAAAAAATCTTATATATGAGCGAGATGTTCTCTAACACCTGGTATGGCTTATGAGGACCGGTTCATAATTTCCAAAAGTGAAGGTCTAATGTTTGATAGAAGATAAAATACATGTCTCATTAATGTCATTTCTCTAAGAACGCAATTAAATATTTAACACATTCATTCTTATTCCTCGCCAAAACTCTTAATAACTCAAAAGAATTCACTCCTTGAAACGTGCCAAAAATTAATCATCTATTTTTCACTCGATCTAACTGAGATTGTTTTGAAGTGTTAGGGTATGGAGAGAGATGGATGGACGAATCTGTAGGCGTTAGTTGTAGTTGAGAACTGTTATAGAGTCATCCCTCATCAGGAGAGAATTTAAGTTAGTGATGACCACAAAGCCTGTTTAATTAATGTAAAAGGTTGCGAGGCAGAAGTATATCGTGCATCTGTGACTGGGCTGAAGAGTAAACAATGGAGAAGCTATTGGATCGTATTAAAACTCCCGTTCCAGCATGCAATATTCATGTCTTATTCCGAATCACTCTCGCCAACTTATGATTCAGCATAAAGATATGAGTTACTTCTTAACCTATAGGTGATTTATCATCGAACCATCTCAAGGCAAAAAAGTGAGGCTGATCGGGAAACTTGGCCTCAGTGTCGAAGGCCTGAAAGGCGAAACTGGTCTCTCTTGCAGGCAGGATTAACCGATCGGCGAGATACCGTCCTGTCCTGATAAAGCACGGAAAATGCGAATAGCTAAGGCAGTATAAACATACGAAAAATACAGTAACATTACATAGTTGTTATAAAATTGCGAGTACCGAAAATAACGGTTCAATGAAAGGTATACACAATCCACATTGAAGAGGTTTGTTTGTCACAAAAATCCTATTTATATTCAAACGAGAGGTAACATCAAAATTAAATAAAACGTTAGACTATTTCAGGCAGTAAATAAATAACCTCTCCCATGTCCTGAACAGAAAACGACAACAACAATACTTATATTTATTGTATGAAAAAATAAAATAATACAAAACACATCTTGTATTTGCTTCATTGTAAGGTGTGTTAGTGATTTTATAATTACCGAATATTTTTACAAATCAAACAGGTATTTTTTTTGCGAAATGTCAAAGTAAATGTATTTTATTGCGTTTACAGAAAATTTGTTAAATATTTGTGAATTTATAATGCGGTTTTGATTAATGACAAATATTAGTCAAGACAAAAAAAGAGCACGAGAGAATATTCGAAAAAAATGAATATTATGGTTGGTTTCATTCTGTTAAAAAACACTTTCACTCAAAAAACATTTATAGATCTTATATATTACAAGTCTATAATATTTTATGTTACATAACAATTGCATTTTTCCAAAGAATACAACTTAAACGTTGGAAATAATGACAAACTAAAAGGCACCTTTTAAGAGATTTTAAAATGGAAATTATTTCATTGCACAAGCCCCTGGACTGCGCGTCTTGGTACTCCTCATAAACATGCCTAACATAGACTAGAGAACCACCCGACCGGCCCTAGCCACATAAATACCAATCGGTTTCCATGGAAACTTAATAAGAATACATATAGCGGAAAATATGGTTATGGCTGTTTTGTCGAAATAAGAAAAGGGATTCCAGTTTCAGCTGATATCACTTCATCTTTTTATGAATAGCCCATTGTTGACCACAGGGACTGGGCATGAATCTCCGCTTAACCACCGAGCTATAGCGATATAAGATAATTGCCCATGTCCTATGCCAGAACACACCCAATCCTTTATTTAAGCCTCAGTAATTTGGGCCTATGAAGGTACGTGCCTTTGAGGTGAGAGAACCCGGGCAAGAGGCTCAGGGTTAGCCGCCATTCTTTCTTTATTAATATGACGGCGTGCTATTGTTCTCGTAATATTAGGCATACCCCACGCTGTATAAATAATAAATTGCCTCAAATTATCATCGCGTAAAAGAAGTAAAGAGTATGTGTAGGGTTGTGGTTGATAGCTGGCTGGAGTTTAAAATAAAAGAATGCAGAGACTGCCAATGAATTCCAGACTAATTAGTTTGTCAGAATTTGTTTAACATTAAAAACATGATAGGGGGATATCATGTCATTGCATTTACCTCTGTGGCCAGTTGAGCTGCATTTATTTGTAAGGAGCACATATATTTACATACTAATTCTTTATGTTTAATTCAATATGTAATGCACTCAGTATTTTTTGAAACGTCTATACAATAAACTAAATGTATCTAATCAAGTCTATCAAATATTAACATCTATATAACAACTGAAAGGATCAAGGTTGCTAAAAAAAGTGGGGTCTATCAGTAAGTTTTGATCGCCACGATTAAACGAAATTTAAACATAAAAGTTGAAGTGAATCAAAAAATGAGTACGTGCATATTCCCATGGTACAAGCAGGAGAACTTTTTGTAAACGTTCGTCTGATTAAACCTGTTCCAAATTAATGTCTTGTTTGACCTCTGGGTTTTTTAAAGCATTATACCGCCAATATTAGTCTGAACATTATAATGTAGGCCCTATCTATCTGTATTTTTATGGTTGAAAACTCGCGATATTTCTGTCGTGGCTCCCGGTAGCTCAATCGAATAGACCGCTGGTTTTGCTAGCCAGAGACCCCAGTTCGTCCTCCGGTCGAAGCAAGTAGATTTTCCTTCTCCACAATAAAATATATTTACGTATACGCCTTGTTCGCCAGAAACCCGGGTTCCAATCTTGGCCCAGCAAGCAATATTTTCTTTCTCTGCATTAAAAATATGCGTATCTCAGAACCAGATTACCAACGTAACTAAAACCATAAAAGGCATTTCTAAATAATTTCTCTATAAAATAGAACACTAATTTAGTTTTCCTGTGTTAGTGTTATGCAGAGACTCGTGTGTGAACCCCGATGGAGCGAGCACGATGGTCTTCCTCTACATTGAAGATATATAATGGGAAGCTTGGGTGCCTAGAATTATAAACATATCAATTTTTTACAGGTCGAAGAAACGTTTTTGTCGCCAAAAATTAGTGGCTGTTTAATGGTTTATCTCTCCGAGTGTAGTAACTGCAACTTCAAATGAAACTTTTAATCTAGTGCCAAAGAGTGTCTCGTTTTTTAAATTATGATTTGAACAATTTGGGTAGAGTTTTTTGTCTTTCGAGCCTAATTATCTCAAAAGTCAAAACCTTCAATACATCTTTCAGAGCACATTTAAAATAAATCTATGACGAATTCAAAAAGCGTAAGACACATTTTTGATGCCAATCCTGTGCTCTTTTAAGATGCAACAAATTTGAACTATCTACGAGATGTAAGCCTAGTGTATTTATAATAAACCAGTTTCGTTGTAGAATCTGACGTAATCTTTAATTTGAGATCAGGCAATTAAAAATGAGTTTTTTATTTCACAGTTCACAGCTGCTGATTACTAGATCTATTGACTCACATCAGGTGGTATACACAATTACGGGGTGGCCTTCTGTGATAAGTGAAATTATAACATATGACTGATAGAGCTCAGTTCAATGGGGTACCTCCTTTAATGTTATAATCCCATTGGTCCCCAACATCTTGCCAAAGCTCTGCACTATAATACATATATATACTCGCTAGAAAACTGAATTGTATAGGCTCACATTTAACTATTTGAAATCGGAATTTCCATTTAACTTTTTCTCTAGCATTTCAATTGAATATTTAACTTGTAAGTAATGATGAAAAAGTTATGTACATTTTTAAGCCGCACAGGTCCAGCAAATGCTAATTACATCGATTTCAATACATTTTCCTCAGTAAATTTTCCGATAATCCAGTCCCCCGTTTTATGATGTAAGAGGAACATAAAATAACTTTGACTTGTATTCCTGGGTAAATATTTTAGACTCGCTCGATTCTGTTAAGTCGTGTTGTATCATTTATGACAGATACATACACAGTTTAACACAAATACCAAATATATTTAAATCATGACCCCTAATACGAAATACATTTGTACTGAATACATTTATACCAATACACTGAACGAATGCAATAACATATTTTTTTATCGTTGTCAACTCCGGATTAGCGCATTCTCATTGGTGGACAAACTACCAACATATAAAACGCAAAATGAACGTGCACCTTTATGATTGTCCGCTGATTTTGTGTGCTTACTATTCCGTCTCAGTTGGCTAAAATTAACCTATAACTCTCAATAAATGAAACATTAAATGACAATTTGTTTTAAGAAATTTTTTCCCTAGAATATCGTCAGAAAAACATGTTGCAACCATTTCCAAAAGCTGGCGCATGCGTCTGACAGTACAAATTTATGTGAAACGGTCTCTGAAGAAAGGATAGATTAGCATCTCCGTGGATTTAGGTGACTGTGGTTGAATAATTAACGACCCGGTCATTGAAGAGCATTGATATCCTCAAAATTGGCAATGCCTCGAGCAAAATGTTAACTCCATCATACAATGTTCTCATTAGAAACAGCTGCAAAAAGTCGAAATTTAAATTACAGGAATATTAGGGATAAAATAATGACAACACCCCATATTTTTAGTTTTTTGCAGCTGCGTACAGTGTCAACAAAACTGTTTGATTTGACAAACTACATCGTTAAAATAACTGCGCAACACGCACCATTTTACATTATATTTAGCAATAGTTTCATTTAATTAGTGATTGATTGAAGATATTTCACTTATAAGACTGCGTTGCCGGTAATGTGTGGAAAACCGGACAGAAAACGTGGGAAATATTTCTTAATGGCCGCAAAACAACTATGCGTTATTTTTTAATGGTGTCCATCGCGGATTTATTTTACAGATATTTCCTTTGGTAAGGCGATACGAGGCACCATGACATTAATCAAATGTTTAGTGCAAATTCATAAAATCAAATATTGCAATACAGTTATGAACTTTGTGAGTTAGAAGTTGGGCCTACTCTACTTAATAGGGGATACACAGTTTTAGATATAATTCCATCGCTAGGATTGTAGGTAACGGAAAGTATACAACAAATAGCGCCGACGACCAGGTGGCACTAAAAATCTAACTTCATATTAGAGGATCATCATTCAATCAAATTCCGATATGATTTTAAATCATCTGAAATACGTAAATCTCAAGTTGTTCAAATATATCATTCATAAAGTTCGTACCGTTGGCTTTAACCTCGAATCGGAGCATTGGGAGTTTTTACAGTTTTAATGTATACAAATCCGATTTTTAAGTAGAGAAACTCTGTTGGAATCGTTTTTGTTATCATCCGCAAAGGTTAAACGCTGAAAGACATTTGTTAGCATGTCAAATCTAAAGTTGACTATGTTTGAGGGTTGAGGTCAGATAGCGCGGTACACGTCAAAACTCCAGTCTTCATATCTACGCCACAACAACAACATTATGTAATACTGACTGACAGGTTGGTTGCCTATGTTTGATTATCTGCTGGCAACGGGGATGATTATGAAATGTATCCGGAATACGTACTCACCTAAAAATTAGAAAAAGAAAAAGAAACGAATGAATGTCCATTAAAACATTGGAAAATATAGTTTTTTTCGCAAATATAATTTTAACAGTATAGCAAAGAGCCAAATGTTAACTTATCGAGCTACAATGATAATGATTCGCTATATTTTAGGAGTTAGAAATTCAACAATTATTATGAAATTGACTGCACTATTATGTACTGGCATTCGACGATATGTTTTTGTAGTGGAACTGAAAGATAAGATTGATCTCTAGTCACCGCTGTGTCGACAGATATATCCCAGACTGGTATACCGAGTACCCACTGACATATAGTCCTGTATACAAAATATTCCCCCCTGCTGGATTTTACATAACGTGCAATTTGGTTATCAGGGAAAAGCTTTAAGACTTATCAAAAGTCCAGAATATCTGAAGGGAAGAATTCAATATGTCAGGGAGTGTTGATATTTCAATTGTATCTGTTTATGAGATCAAGAAAGTCTCTTCTAGTGTGGTGAAAAGGGCATTCTGGTTATTTTTAAGCCGCGTCTTTGTTCTAAAGGGTTCTGTTTATTTCTTCCCTTTCTCTTTTCGCTTCCGTATTTTCCCTTCTTTATATGGTTCTATTCACAAAGTTATTTTAAACAGTAATTTACGAGTTGACAAAGACAATTTACAACCAAATGTTTGACCATAAATGGGACAAATACAAACAAAAAGAAAAAGCCAGCGAGCACATTTCCAAATAAATTGTATGTAAGAAAGACAAGTAAAATTTCGAACTGCATAAATCTAATCATTCTATACCATAACCTTTGTAAACTGTGAATATTATATAACAGTTATACGGATAATTTCTCCCCTGAGAACTTGTAGCTTCGCCTATACGAAGAAATTTCTAGAAACGCGCACTTACTCCATATTGGCCATTTGTTTTTGTCGCAATATTTGGACGACACTTCGACCATTCAAATCCCGAAAGACTTATTTTTCTTACACATACAAACCCCTATATATCCCTTTAAAACATTTCTCTTTCTAATCAACACCCGCTGAAAATTTTAATTCACAGGCTACACCATATTGAGATTGCAACTGAACATTTTAAAATCACGACATGTTTTCGGCTTATCGAATACCAACGATATCATTATATTCAGTCTTTCCAATTGCTTATTAATATAAACATCACGACAGGTTTGTTTCTTTTAATTCAGCTGATTTACAGTGACGACGTGCATATTATTTGCCAACAACTGGTATATAAACGTATGTTTTCGTAGGTGCTGGTATATATAACAGTTGTTGACAAATCCTGTAAATCATTTAGGTTTAAAAATATGGAAAAAATCAAATTTTATCAGTCCTACGAGATGCGTTGACCCAAACCAACTTTACTGGAAATATTTGATAAATGGCGATAAAAATCGGCATTACCGTTTCAATTCATATTCGCTGTATCGAAAATGACAAAAAAGCCGCACACCCATAACAGCATCAATAGATTGGGAGGAACAATCTGGTCAATTAGCTAAAACATCTCCATAAGACTGCCCAGGAAAGCTGAATAATATCAAATTGCATTGCACCTCAAGAAAGTCCCCATGCATCATTGTCATTGCTCTCCGGATAGGTCGCTCACCTCTGAGAGAAACTTGTCTCCTTTGTGAATAAAAACTTCACGCCTCCTAAATTATGTAACACTGTTTACGTAGGTGCTGAGGAAAGATAAAGGCTGCAGACTACTCGAGGTTTGCGAATTGAAAAATGTGCTTAGATTTTTTTGTCAGTGTTTTAAAGCCCTTAGGACCAGCAAAGTAGCTGCACTCGCGGATATTATGTTATCAAAATGGTGTGTTAACACTCTTCTAGCTTTAATGTAATAGCATTGTTTCACTCGTGGTTGTTGGTCTAGCAGATTAATGTACGAACTACATGTATATAACAGACTGCTTTATACTTTAAATCATGAATGACACAAGCATACATTTCAGAAGTTCTTGAAAACTTCATAGATATCCCTACTCTACTCTTTATTCAACTTTCCTTTTAAAATTATGCAAATACTTGGGGTTAACGGTATATACTAATTTAAACTTTTGATATACTGCCTATATCCAATTATCTCTAGAAATAGAAGATAGAAGCTATATACCAGTATAAAGAAGTTAAATAAACAAGGTCAAATGTCTTAGTGACCAGTGTGGATTTTACCCCAAATGATTGGTGCTCTAATCGTATACCACTGGTGTCTTTTCGATTTGTTCGCTTATCGTATACCACTAGTGTCTTTACCCCATATGATTGGTGTTCTTATCGTATACCACTAGTGTCTTTACCCCATATGATTGGTGATCTTATCGTATACCACTAGTGTCTTTACCCCATATGATTGGTGTTCTTGTCGTATGTGCAACTGGTGTATTTATCCAATGTAATTGATGTTCTTATCGTATACCACTAGTGCCTTTACCCCATATAATTGATGTTCTTATCGTATACCACTGGTGTATTTACCCCATATGATTGGTGTTCTTATCGTATGCCACTGGTGTATTTACCCCATATGATTGGTGTTCTTATCGTATACCACTGGTGTATTTACCCCATATGAATGGTGTTCTTATCATATGCCATTGGTGTATTTACCCCATATGATTGGTGTTCTTATCGTATACCACTATTGTCTTTACCCCATATGATTGGTAATCTTATTGTATACCACTGGTGTATTTACCCCATATGATTGGTGTTCTTATCGTATACCACTAGTACCTTTATCCCATATGATTGGCGTTCTTATCATATATCACTGGTGGCTTTACCGATATGTTTGGTGTTCTTATCGCATACCACTGGTGGCTTTACCCCATATGAATGGTGTTCT